>JABUQX010068789.1:70000-77500 GCA_015478945.1 Trachelipus rathkii | reverse complement strand
CTCAGCCTACACCTCAGCCTAACACATAGGCCTACACCAGCCTAACACAATAGCCTCACCTCAGCCTCGTCACCATAGCTACACCCGCAGCCTACATCAAAGCCTACAGACCCACCTCTACATAGCCTACACCCTAGCCTACACAAGCCTACACACCAGCCTACACATAGCCTACCCCAGCTTCCACATAGCCTACACCCATCTCCCCAACCTACACAAGCCTACACTCGCCTACAACCTAGCCTTCAACCTATGCCTACACCTACCACCTAGCCCTCACCCATCCTTCACTATAGCCTATACACCTACACCTAGATTCCCCCCAGCCTGTACCTAGCCTCCACCTACACCTAGCCTCCACCCAGCTTCACCTAGCCTACACCTACACTACACCTAGCTCTCCACCAGCTCACAAACGACTACACCCTAGACTTCCACCCCAGCCTCCACCTAAGCGTACACTCTAACCTATTGCTAGCACGTGCCCCTACGATACCCTAATCCTCACTTTGATTGTCTGCACTCTTTGTTGACTGGCTCATCTTTGATGACGTTCATCTTTGTCGGTTCATCTTCGATGACTCAGATTTAATTGATGATTACAACTTTGACAATTGTTCCCCACACCGTAAAAGTATCTCAGCGATGTTCTATAGTGTTCTAATGATTATTCTATGAGTTGCTGGGTGAGTGCCCCGTGAGTGCCAAGTGAGTGCCAATGAGTGCCAATGATGCCAAGTAGTGCCTAAGTGAGTGCACATATGCCAAGGCAGTGCTCTACATAGTGCAACTGAGTGCCACTTTTTCAAGCCTTTTCTACCTCCCCTGATCTAATTTTTTATTGGGTGTCTACCCCTAGGTAATTAGGTATGAGGAATCGATTGGTGTATATTACAAGTTGCTAGGTTGCTTCCTACTCTACTATGAGTTAGTCTTTTCTAACACTTATAGCCTATATATACTTCACACATATACACACATACACTAAGACACTTATACACACTATATACACATTATGACACTTATAAGCACTTTACACTCTCACTAGACACTTACACTTAGCGCAATATACACTTAACAACTCACACCAATCACACACGAGATACACTTACACTCACACAACTCGCATATTTTTGATTGTCTCAACTTTGATGCTGCAACTTTGGATGCCTCACTTTGATTGCCTCGAATTAAGATGCTCAGCATTAATGCCTCAGCTAGATGCCATCAACATTTTGTGCCTCATCTTTGATGACTATGCTTTGATGAAGTCATCTTGATACCACCTATATTGACATGATTACTTTGAATGACTCATCTTTTGTCTATCTCTAGATCATAAGCTGCCCAACAGGGCTCAGCGTGAGCCCTCCGCGCAAAGACAGCCAATCCCGCACCCGCAGGTGCGACCCGCCGCGTCCCCGCACCCGCAGGTGCGACCCGCCGCGCGAACGAAAAATATGATATCAATGTAAACTATTCAAAGAATTCTTTTCAAATATACTATGATGAGTTATTCATTTTTATTTCATACTTAAACATATTTTATTAAAAACATTTTCGGGAACATAAAACTGTAACTCATTACAGACCTATATTTAACAAAATATATTTATTAACATTTATTTTTACTTAATACTTTTTACTGTAATACTTTTTAATTTATAAATTCTTAAAAATTGTATGTAAGAAGAAAAAATTCAGAGTGTCTGATATTGAGTCATTCATTTTTTTACTACAATTGTACGAATTTTTATTAAAAACATTACACATTACATTACCTTAAAGCAGAAATCAGTAAATCAATAGAGTGTTACACCTGACACCAAGGGGGGGGGGGTTAGTATTACTTGTTTACTGCTTTACTGCTTTAACTCATGTTTTATCTGCTTTAACTCATGTTGTTACTCGCTTTAACCTCATATGTTTTACTTGCTTAACTGCATATATTTAATTTATCATTACATACCTAAAGCAGTTAAATCAGTCAAAATTCACCACTAGAGTGTGAGCCTAACACCAAGGGGGATTAGTATGCTTTTGTTTTACTGCTTTAACTGCTTTAACTCATGTTTTATGCTTAAACTTCTGTTTTACTTGCTTTAACATCATGTTTTAAATGCTTTAACTTTCTGTTTTACTGCTTTAAACTCATATGTTTTACATTGCTTTAACTCATATATTTATTACATTACATACCTTAAAGCAGTAAAGCTCAGTAAATCATAGAGGTGTGACTCTAACACGCATGGGGGATTAGTATGGCTTTGTTTTACTGCTTTACTGGCTTTAAAAAACTCATGTTTTACTGCTTTAACTTTGCTTTACTGTTTTAACTTCTGCTTTACTGCTTTAATTATAACTTTCTGTTTTACTGCTTTACTTTCTGCTTTACTGTTTAACTTTCTGCTTTACTGCTTAACTTTCTCCTTTCTCTGCTTAACTCGTCTGCTTTACTTGTATGTGACGTCCTATTGATGTATTATCAATTCTATTTTTTCAAGTTAAGGCATTAATATTCCTATTTTATTTTGTTTAATACTTTTTTTATTTTTATTCTTTTTATTCTTTTTATTTTATTTTTATTATTTTACACTTTATTAATTTTTTTTTTTTTTTTTATTAGTTTTTATTCTTTTAATCTTACATTTTAATTTATTTTTTCATTTATTTTATATTTTATTTTATTAATTTATTATTATTCTGTTTTTTCTTTACTTCATCCTATTGTATTATTATTTAGAACACACATACACACTCGCACACACACAAACACACACACACACACACTTAGACACACATTCATATGACACTTATGACACGACATTCAATATGCACTTACATTACCCATAGACCTTTACATTTACACTTAACCAGACACACACACACAACACACGACACACAACACAGATTACTTACCTCACACACAGATTTACTTACACATACGCAGATTTTACTTACACCTCACACAGATTACTTACATACCACACAGATTTACTTACACTCACACAGCTTTACTTACACACAACACGATTACTTTACACACACAGATTTACTCTACACACACAGAATTTACTTTACAGTCAATCTTAAAATTTACAACTAACACACACGCACACACACACACACAACCACACACACACAGAAACACAAAGCCACCACCACACACTCACACACACATACACACCCGCACACACACACGCACACTCAGCTTCACTATAACGTATAATTTTAAAACATTTTAATGTTTTAATTAACACGTACATTTATATTTACTCATTCATATAACTAAAATTTTTTTCAAAGTTTCTTAAAACTTCTTTAATAAATCAATCATTATCTTTTGGAACAAAGAATTTATTATAAACTGTTAATACTTTTGTTTTATAAATTATTTTTTTTTTTTTTATAACTATCAAGTTTTAAAATAACTTTACTAAAATTTTATAAATTTTATTAAAAACATATTTTACGTACCTTAAAGCAATAAATTCAAGAAAATCAGACACCCCTTCTACGACACACGCTATCCCAGGTTTTGTTCATGACTTACTGCTTTACATTCATCTTTTAACCCATGTCAATCAGTATACTAAAAACGAACAAAATAAGTTCTTCTCTGCTAACATAACATGTATTTTATTAAAATTCATTCTAAGTTTTTATTTAAAATAACATTATTCACTTACATTATATTATTGCTCGATGTTAACTAAAAATATTCAAAAGTTTTTAAATAATTCGGATTTTCTTTATTATTATTATTATATATTATTATTATTATTATTATTAAATTATTATTTTTATTTATTATTATTATTTATTATTATTATTATCATGTAATGTGTGTGAAGCGAATGAGTTAATTTTTTATAAGCCGCAACTCCTTACATGATACGAAACTGACGCTCTCTCTGTAAAATGGATTGAAATAACTACTTTATGCATAAATTTTAGGATAATTCCTTCTTGTACTCGGGCGATTTAGGCCTAATAGCAGGTCAAAATATATTTCAAACTGACCTTTCTGTAAATGTGTGCAATACTATTTAGGCTAATTTAGGATAAACCTTTTTTTTTTTTGTACCAACGCGATTTTAAGCCTAAATATCAGTCAAAAGGTAATTTTCAGTATATGACAAGATTTCGAGAATCAACTTTATAAATATATTTCAAACGAAAACATGCTAGTCGGTAAAGATTCTTAACAGGTAAGAAGGAAATTTACCTTTCTGTGAATGGACGGAGTTAATCTTAGCTCTATATGACGTACATGTTATTGCCGAACCTTATTTTTATCCTTTTTTATTGTTTCAGGTGAGAAAAACCTCGTAGTGGAGGGCAGAGGAACCCCGTGATCACCCAAATACCAAAGGCGGGGGGTTCCGGAGACCCTCCCCTGAGGGGTTATTACATACCTTAAAACCAAAAGCGAAAAAATAATTCTCGACCAATCACATGCCGCTGTCATATCGAGCTAGGATTACTCCATCCATTCACAGGAAAGGTAAACATTTCCTTCTACTGCTTAAAGATCTTACCTACCTAGCATGTTTCAGTTTGAAATATATTATAAAGTTGATTCTCGAATCTTGTCTATACTGAAATTAACTTTGACCTGATATTTAGGCTTAAATCCCTTGATACAAAAAAAAAGGTTTACTCCTAAATTTAGGCTCTAACGTAGTTATTCACGCACATTTACATGAAAAAGGTCATTTTGAAATATATTTTGACATGGTATTAGGCCTAAAATCTCCCCGGGGTACAAAAAGGATATCCTAAATTATCATAAAGTAGTTATTTCAATCCATTTTACAGAGAGAGGTTAAGTTTCGTATCTGTAAGGAGTGCGTGTTGTTGTGTTTTCGTGTTGGATTGTCCATGTACATAGATAATAATAATTAATAATATATAATAATAATAATAATAAAATTAATAAAAATAATAATAATTAATAAAATAAAGAAAATCCGAATTATTTAAAAAACTTTGAAATATTTTTAGTTAACATCGAGCGAATAATATAAATGTAAGTGAATAATTGTTATTTTTAAATAAAAACTTAGAATGATTTTAATAAAATACATGTTATGTTAGCAGAGAAGAACTTATTTTGTTCTTTTTATACTTATTACATGGGTAAAGATGATGTAAAGCATAAGTCACATAAACAAACACGTGCATAGCGTTGTGTAGAGGCTGGCCTACTGAATTTTCTGATTATTGCTTTAAGGTACGTAAAATATATGTTTTTAATAAAATTTCATAAAATTTTAGTAAAAGTTATTTTAAAACTTGATAGTTATAAAATTTATAAACAAAAAGTATTAACAGTTAATAATAAATTCTTTGTTCAAAGATAATGATTGATTTATTATAGAAGTTTTAAGAAACTTTGAAATAATTTTAGTTATATTTGAATGAGTAATATAAATGTACGTTTAATATATATATATTAATAATTTTTATAAATATATGTTATATGTGTGTGTGAGTGTGGGTGTGTGTGTGGTGTGTGTGTGTGTGTGTGTGTGTGTGTGTGTGTGTGTGTGTGTGTGTGTGTATGTAAGTAAATCTATGTGTGACTGTAAGTAAATCTGTGTGTGTAAGTAAATCTGTGTGTGTAAGTAAATCTGTGTGTTAAGTAAATCTGTGTGTGTAAGTAAATCTGTGTGTGTGTAAGTAAATCTGTGTGAGTGTAAGTAAATCTGTGTGATTGTGTGAGTAAATCTGCGTGTGTAAGTATATCTTGTGTGAGTGTAAGTAATCTGTGTGTGTGTGTGTTGTGTGTGTAGGTGTGTGTGCTGTGTAGTGTAATATGTAAGTGTCTATGGTAAATGTAAGTGTACAAGTGAATGTGTGTGTATAATCGTCATAGTAATGTGTGGTCGTGTGTGTGTGTGTGTGTGTGTGTGTTGTGTTGTGTGTGTGTGTGTGTGTGTTCTAAATAATAATAACAATAGGCATGTAAAGTAAATAACACTAAGTATAATAAATAAAAATATATAAAATAGAAATAAATTAATAAAAGTAAATAATAAAAATAAAATAAAAGAATAAAAGAATAAAAAGTATTAAAAACAATAATAAAATATAATAAAAGAAATATAAAATAAATAAAAAGAATAAAAGAAGAAATAAAATAAAAAAGTATTAAACAAAAATCAAAATAGAAAATAATAAATAAAAATATAAAGAAAACATAATTTATAATATAGTGAGTTAAACGTAAAGCAAAAGTTTAAAGCAGTAAAGAGAGAGAGTTAAAGCAGTAAAGCAAATGTAAAACAGTAAAACAGAAAGTTAAAGCAGTAAAACAGAAAGTAAAGCAGTAAAGCAGAAAGTTAAAGCAGTAAAAGCAGAAAGTTAAAGCAGGTAAATATGAGTTAAAGCATAAAGCAATAAAACCAAAAAAGATACTAATCCCCTCCATGGTGGTTAAGGTAACACATCTATTGATTTACTGATTTACTGCTTTAAGTATGTAATGTTAATAAAATATGGAGTTTAAGCATAAAACACTATGGAGTTAAAGCAGTAAAAACACGAAAGTTAAAGCATAAAAACATGAGTTAAAGCAGTTAAAGACAGAAAGTTTAAAGCAGTAAAGACATGAAGTTAAAGCTAAGTAATAGGCAGTAAACACAAAGCATACTAAATCCCCCTTGGTGTTAAGGTCAACACCTGCTAATTGATACTGAATTACTGCTTTAAGGTATGTAATGTAATAAATATATGAGTTAAAGCAGTAAAACAATGGAGTAAAGCAGTAAACATATGTTAAAAGCAAGTAAAAACATGAGTAAAGCAGTAAAGAAGTAAAACAAAAGGCATACTAATCCCCCCCCCCCTTGGTGTCAGGTAACACCTCTATTGATTTACTGATTTACTGCTTTAAGGTATGTAATGTTATTGTTTTTAGTAAAATTAGAAGATTTAGTAAAATCAAAATGAAATTATGAAAGTTGAAATGTTTCTTCTTACTATACAATCTTTAAAAATTATTAAAAATTAAAAAAGTAATTAAGTAAAAAGTATTAAGTAAAAATAATGTTATTAAATATATGTGTTAAATAATAAGTCTGTAATGAGTTACAGTTTTATTGTTCTGCGAAAATGTTTTAATAAAAATGTTTAAGTATGAATAAAAATGAATTGACTCATAGTATGTTTAAAAGAAGTTCTTTGAATAGTTTTCATTTTTTTCATGTTTTTCGTCAAAGAATATTCCGCTCCTTGGCGCACGCGGCGCGGGACGCGGGGTCGCACTGCGGTGCGATGCTGTTTTGCGCGGGAGGCTCACCTGAGCCCTGTTGGACACGCTTATGACTAAGCGTAGACAAAAGATGAGCATTCAAAGATAATCATCAATATATGGTGGTATCAAAGAATACTTCATCAAGATGAGTCATCAAAAATGAGGCAAAAAATGAGGCATCTATGCTGGCATTAAATGGAGGCATCAAAAAAGTTGGGCATCAAAGTTGAGGCATCAAA
>JABUQX010068789.1:60000-62500 GCA_015478945.1 Trachelipus rathkii | reverse complement strand
CTTCATATCTTTGCTCACTTCCTCACAAGATGGTGATTAAAATTATTGACTCCTTCTTCGTTTAATCATGAAGGCTCGCGAATCGATTGTACAAAACTTCCAAAAATAACAACAATAATCTCATAAATTGTGAAATCTCCATCTAATAAGGGAAAAGAAGAAGAAGAAGAAGAAGAAGAAGAAGAAGAAGAAGAAGAAGAAGAAGAAGAAGAAGAAGAAGAAGAAGAAGAAGAAGAAGAACAACAACAACAACAACAACAACAACAACAGGCAAAGATTTTTGCAGTCCACTCAAGGCTAGTCTGATAGATATTTGTTGTTTTTTGATATATGACAGCAGTAAATTTTAAAGTTGTTTAATGTCTCCTAAGTGTTGTTTAGGAATTTTTATTCTTTTTTAATGTGATCAATGAGATCACTTTCTTTGAACGGATATCATCTAAGCAGTGAATGTCAAAGCTATTATAGCATCGGAGCCCGAATTCTTTTTAAGATGTAGTTTTAACATTTGCTAAATGATTTCACTAGTTCTAGCGGAAAATGTCGACGGTGCTATAAGTGTGTTCACTGTTCAGTGTTGTTGATGGATTATTTTACTTACTTAATAGGGCATAAGAGTTTGGTAACTTATTACAGATCTGTTTCTTGGCAGTAAACATCGTAGGTACTAGAAGTTTTGGAAATTTTGTTTGTGGATTATTTCTCCTATATTCAATGTAATCGATGTGATCACCTTCTTAGAACGGATACGCTCTAAGCGGTGAACATTAAAGCTATTTTAAGTTCGGAGCCCAACTTCTTTTTAAGATATATTTTTTACATTTACTAAATAATTTTACTAGTTCTAGTCTGATTTTACAATATTTAGTTCACCAATTTTAGTGTTTTAATAAAGTAACAATCCAAGTTGAATTGAAGTTTAAAGACCAATTTCCATAAGACGTATATCTACTTTTTCTTGAATAATTCGATATTGTTGTCGGTCATTATTTCATAAGAAAAACTATTCCACTTGTGAATAACATCATACATGAAGAAATTCTTTACTATGCTGGTTTGAAATCGTTTATGAGAAAATTTATGTTAATTGCTACGTGTTAGGTCATTAAAATCATATTTAAAAAATTGCCTGTAATCGATATTGTCAAACTTCTTTATAGTACTTTGAATATTTCTTTTAATTACCATCCCAATCTTCTTGTGTCTAAAGATTGGATATCTAGTTCACTTGTCGTTGCTCGTATGACTTACCTCTAAATTAAGGTATTAACTTGTTTTCCCTCAGTTAAATGTTTTCGATATTTTCGATGCTCTTTTTAAGGGATGAACCCCAAAACTGTACAGCGAATTCCAGATGAGATCTTACTAAGAATTTATATAGAAAAACTATTATGCTTTCAGTTATATTGAAAATATCTGGCAAAAACCCTAGAACATTATTAACTTTCTTAACAGCTTTAGCACATGTTTTAGCAAACTTTAAGTCATTGTTTATTAATTTTCCTAGATCCTTTACCTCACTGACAACTTTGATAACCGAGTCATTTATCATGTAATCATATTCGTTGTTCCTACTCCCAAAATGTATATATAACCTTACATTTATCGGTATTAAATTTCATTTGCCATGTTTTTGACCAATTTACAACCTTATTCAAATCGCTTTGAGTAGGCTAATTGATAATCTTTTTCACAATATATACTATTTCCAAGTTTCGTATCGTCAGCTAATTTAGAAATATTGCATGAATCATTATCATCTATGTCATATATATATATATATATATATATATATATATATATATATATATATATAAGAGAAGATATATATATATTATAGTATATATATGTATATATATATGTATATAAGATATACATATATATATATATATATATATATATATATATATATGGGAAAGATGTATTTCATTAACAGCAAAAATTTCTTCAATTCCATTCTCATATCTCAAAAACTACAATAGCTACAGGGAAAAGGAATACATTGCTTGAATGCTGGTCCAATTATATCTTAAAAACTACAATAGCTACAGCGAAAGGAATACATTTTTGGAATCCTGGTAAAATTCTAGATAAGAAAATGTAAAAAATAAAAAATAAAAAAATTATTGTTAATAATTAGTAATATGAATAGAGAGCCTATTTAGAGACCTTTATTGGTTACTGTTAAAATAAATAGACTTTCTATTAAATTTTGCTTTTTTTTTTTTACTAAAGAATACCCCAAGGTATACTGCACCGATGGTAGGGAGTCGGGGTCTCTTCCGGGATGGGTAGGACTATCTTCTCCGGAGAGTGGTCTCCGGAACCCCGCTCTTTGGTATTTGGGTGTCGGGGGTTCCTCCGCCCCTCCCCTACGGGTATGGAAAACGTCCCCCGTGTTCCCATTGGCTCGAGCCCCTACATTTTCTCTCTGTTGCCCATAGTCAATAGTATATATATATATATATATATATATATATAGTTAGTTAGTTAGCAGTTA
>JABUQX010068789.1:32500-35000 GCA_015478945.1 Trachelipus rathkii | reverse complement strand
ATCTCTGAAAGCATTAAATTTTATTTTAAAACTTCAAATGCAAAACACTTCGATAAAGAGGAAAAATGCCTACGCGGCATTATTAACGCCCACATTAAATCTACAAGTAATTCAAAAATCACAATTAAACTATATCACAAAACAAGAAAACTTTCTTCCTGCTTTTCAACTAAGGATACCCTTTCAGTTAATCACCATGTCGTTTACCAATTCGCATGTCCCGAGTCTGACTGTACGTCGACATATATTGGTTACACGACTAATAGATTAACAGATAGGGCATACCAGCACCGCTTTAAACCCAGTAAAATATACTAACATTTATTCACTGAGCATAACAAGACAACTGTACCTGATATTTCAAAATCATTTAAAATTTTACACTCCTCATGTGAAGCCCCAAAACTGAAAATAGCTGAGGCTTATTACATAAAACATCTAAAACCAGACATTAACATAAGTTCAACGTATTGTCCCTTTAGTTAAATATAATATGAAATACCAAAATTTAAAATCTAATTTGTAATTTTAATTTTTTAAATCTAGTGTTAAAATAATTCATTCAATTGTTAGAATCGAACTCTGAAGATGTCCGAGGTTTACGGACGAAACCGGTCAGGATCTAATAAATATAAATATGCCTCTTACTTTTTTTGCAAATTATTCTCTAGATTAATATTAAGGAAATTAAATGAATATCAGAAGAAAATATTTAGGGAATTGGAAGTAAAAAGTAATAATAATAATAATAATAATAATAATAATAAACACACACACACACATACAATCAGCCTTATGTGGGGAACCTTATAATTATAATTATAATTATAATTATAATTATAATTATAATTATAATTATAATTATAATTATAATTATAATTATAATTATAATTATAATTATAATTATAATTATAATTATAATTATAATTATAATTATAATAATAATAATAATAATAATAATAATAATAATAATAATAATAATAATAATAATAATAATAATAATAATAATAATAATATTTAGGATACTTTTCAATAGTTTCCCATTAAATACTTATTTTATCAAAGAAAACTGTTAGATTTTTGACATTTTCTTTTTAATTTGTTTCAGCTTTTTTCATAATTCATACATTATAAAGTGCATATTATATCTAAAATAAGGAACTTTAATTGACTTATTTTTTGTACAAAAAAGTAAAATTTAATGTTGTATTTCACTTATACTAACAATAATTTATGAATTTTATAATTTCTTTATTAATTTATTATATTTACAAAGTCCGAAGTTTGAACGAAATTTTAAAGTTCCTATGCTTTAATACGAGAAAAAAATCGCTCAAATACGTCTTCAGCGACAAACTTAGAGATGAGTGTTGTATGTTATATCATTATACATTTCTTGCGCAATTTGATTGGCTGAAAGATGTGAACATTATATAATAATACTGATAATGTGCTCGCAATTGATCCGACAAATTTAGAGATTACCTGGGCATGTTATATTAATATTAATTCATTTTAATTGATCCGCTTTTTCAAGCGCATATATATATATATATATATATATATATATATATATATATATATATATATATATATATATATATATAAGTTATATAGCATAGTTAAGATATAAGGTTAAGGCTATATATACAGCAGCATATGTTTATATATATATATATGCTAAGGCGTTATAAATTAAATGAAAATAATAATGAAATTTGAAAAAAGGATTGATTTATTTTTTATCTCATCTGTCATCTCCGCATCAATAGATGACTGGACGCTTCGCCACTGATATATATATATATATATATATATATGAGGTGTAGAAGGATGAGCAGGCCTTATCTTATCTATATATATATATATATATATATATATGTTATTTATTTATATTGACATATATATATATATATAAAAATATATATATATATATATATAAAGAATATATATATAATTATATATATTATTATATTATATATATATATATATATGTTATATGGTAAGAAAGATATAGTTACATACATACATATTTACCGAATATTGCGCTGGTTGCTGCTGCATACATAGCAAGAAGGCATATTGGTTACTGGTTACATATTGTTACATACAGCTGATATAGCATATATGCTATTATTGCTATATATTATTATTTATATTGACATATATATATATTATTATATTATATATATATATATATATATATGTTACATATATATATATATATTATTATATATAAATAGCATATATATACATATATATATATATTATATACATATATTTATTCCTTAAAAAAATATATATGTTGGTTGTTGTTATTATGTTATATATATATACATATACATATTAATATTACTGTCATTAACATTAATACTGCCTGGTATGATATATGTTGTTGTTATTATATTATAGTTATGTTATTATATATATATATATATATATATATATATATATAGCATATATATATATTATATATATATTACCGTATATTATATATATA
>JABUQX010068789.1:0-12500 GCA_015478945.1 Trachelipus rathkii | reverse complement strand
ACCAGACCAGAAGAAAGCCATTGGTAATGGTAAACATATTGTTCCCAATAAGAATTGGTAGACGAGTTCATCAGTTTGGATCTTGAAACCACACCAGAAGAAAACCATTGGTGGTGGTGAACATTAAAGTCACCCAAAATGATGATTTCTGAGTAAGGTGAAGATGAGAAAATCTTTTCTATTTTAAAGTTTAGATAATCGGAAAACTTAGGATATTCTGTTATTTGGTAGAACTAGGCGATAAATTAACAGAACATCTAAATTTGGTTGTAGATTGTCAAGAGAATATCCAGAAAACTTTAAATTAGAAACAAAATAACAGACTACATCGTTGCATAAATATGTGCAACATCCGCCTTTGTCTGAAAATTGAGGATTAAAGACAGAGGGAGACAATATAATGGGGTTTACTATTGGAGCGTTCAGACACCGTGAGACGAGCTAGAAGAGGGGTGATGTTCAACGATGTTGAAATGAGATTAGAGACCGTGAATTTTTTTGAAATTAATGAAAAAAGAGGACTGTGTATCAGTACAAGCCGAAAGGAGCTTGGCGGCCCCAACCCCAAGGTGGTGATAGGGAGAGGTGGAGAGATGAGAAACATTTTTTAGAATCCGCCTTTTTTAGTTTCTCCAAGGCATTTTTTAAAACTTATAAAACACTTTTTTAAATTTATAAAGCAGTGTATGATTGTGTAATAGTGCGTGTGGTGCCTGAACAAAAAGAGTGCCTACTGGACAAGCCTATGGACACATCTATGTAGGAAAAAGTGCCAATTTGAGGGGTGGAAAGGACCAGCAATTTAACAGTGAGGTGAAGCTGGATATTTCAACACACTCTAACACCACATATGCAGAAGGATCAATGATGAGGGAGCGGGTGTAAATTTCACTACCATTATCTTATCTTTACACATTCGTGTTTCATATATTATGTTCAGAATGCTTTCCATCATCAACGGTATTTCGGCTTCCTCTCTCTCTCTCTCTCGTCTCTCTCCTCTCTCGTATATATCTCTCTCTCTCTACTCTCTTTCTCTCTCTGCTCTCTCTCATCTCTCTCTCTCCTCTTTCCTCTCTCCTCTCTCTCTCTCCTCTCGATTCATCTCTTCTCTCGGATCATCAGTCTCTCTCTTCCTAGAAACCACGTCAACAAACTCTCATATACTCTGCTTCTCTTGAGTCTCTCTCGTCTCTCTCTCGTGAATAATAAGAGTAGATAATATACTCTAATCAAGATAAATTTATACTATAGGTATGATATAATATATATACATTTTAAGTTATAAGCTGGCTTTAGTAGTGAGATATGATATATATTATAATATTATATATTATTATATTTCTACTATATATGTGTATACCATGACTGATCGTGAATTTTAATTAGGTTTAATAATTATTTTTACAAGCATTTTTCTGTTTGGAACCATCTTATCTTCTGGGAACCTCCATATCAACGAGGTGAGGTAAAGTAATCAATCCCACTTATATTGTATGAGTAGGGATTTGGAGTGGATCTTTCTTTAACTGAATAAAGTATTGGTTGAGTTGCAAAGGACAATGAGTGTATACTTCTTAATGGTCATATTTTAAAATAAATGGTTCTGTTCTGAACACACTTCATTTTCCGTAAATTAATGGACAAGGGACGATAAAAGGTAAGATAATTAAATTTTAACTAATGCAAGAAGTTTAAGGTTTAGTTTTAAGTTTTGAAGTCTGACTGATAAACGTGTCTCCTGTTGGGCGAAATGGCAAAAAAACTTTAAATCAAATTAAGCGGATTTTAATTATGAATATACTAATAGGATTAACTGAAGTCTGAGGCTAAAGAAAAGGATTTAGGTGTTGCAATTAGTAGGATTTTGAAATTGCCAGAGCATGGTATTATTTTGAATTTAAAAATAGAACTTATAAAATGATTATTGATTAAGAGCAATGGAAGTAATGCATAAAGCCCTAGAAACTATGCTTGCTTGAAGCTCATTTACAGCGTTGAAAATGAAATTTTAACAACCTTACATATATGAAAAGTACATTATGGAATACAACGTAGAGCTACAAAAATGCTTGTGGTTTTGCAGCTTAGGATTATGAGATGAGATTGATGGAAATGGACATATTTTCAATGGAAATTAAGTTTCTTATATAACAAATATAATTTAGAGCTATAATATTCCTTTTCATATCACACCTTTACTGAGAAGAGTAAGCTCTTCAAACAAGACCATGATTAAGAAGCTGGAGATCAAAACAAGGAAATAAAAAAAAAATAGAGAATCTTGTCAGATTTGAGAATATACTTACTTCATCAGAAACCAATCAAGTAGCTTATGCTTAGATTAATTTGTTTAAATAGCTAACTTACAAGCCTTTTTAAAAAATAGGAGATGAATTAGGGTATATATATATATACATACTATACATATACTATATATACTTAATATATATAATATTATACTATATTCCCAGATATATAATACGCTACTCTACCTCTATAATAATAATATATATATATTAAGTATCACTATAATATAAATATTCTCTCTATTATAGTATATATATAATTATATATAGTAATAATTGTAAGTATATATCATATATATAGATACTTAATATAACATATAGTATCTAACATGATATATATATATATAACTGATATATAAGTTTACTATTTTATATATAATATATATATTTATTAAGTATGATATATATACTATAATAGTATATATATTAGTATATAAATATATAGTGGTTATAATATTACAGGCTATTCTAACATGCGTTGTATATTATATAGTATATCATATATATATATATATATTTATATATTATATTTAATATATATATATAATAATATTAGATATAATATATATAGTTATTACTATAGTAGCTATAGTATACTATATATGAAGGTGGTATATATATATATATATAATATTAAAGACACCCATTATACGCCTGATTAACATGCACTTGTTAACCCGCAGGTAAAATAATAACTATATCATACTTATACCACTATTAATAATATATATATTCTCAATAGTATATATATAGTAATATATTATATATATAGTATTATCTATTTTATATAATAATTTATAATATATTATATATATATATATATATATAACTTATATATTATATTATATATATATATATATATATATATATATATATATATATATATATTACTATATATTATATATATTATTCCTATTCTAGTCTGGTTAACAATGCATGTTAACCAGGCTATAATATATAGTCTGGTTATATATTATAGGCTATTTAACATGCGTTGTTGTTCTCTTCATCATATACGTTTCAATGAAACCAAATTTTTAAGCAATTTGATTGGATCGTAAATTAAAAAATAAAAATAAAAAATTGCAACCTTGAATTATTGGCGTTTGACTGTTGTGGTTGACTATTTTAAACAGAATTAATTTAGTATCATCTTTCATACGTTAATTGTGTATTACTAAGAAGCGGGATATCAATGGTGTAAAAATCAATTTATTAAAAATTAAATTATCATTAGCTTTGCTGATCTTTAGGAGAAATATTTACATGCAGAATTGTAGATTTTAAGAGGTAGAAAGGAAATAAATTACTGTTATTTTCAGAATTTTACAGAATTCCGATCACAGACACAATAATGATATAAACATCATAATATATCAGTTATACCATAATAATATTATATATATTATATATTATACTATATTATATATTAATATATTATATATTATATAAATTAATATGTGAATATAATATATATATATATATAATATATAGTATATTTCTATATGTATATATATATATAATATAATATTATAGAAAGTTTATTATTTTATTACCTTTATGTTGAATCAACACCGTTTTTTAAAAAAATGTAAAACTTAGTTGTTTTTTTAATAAAAACCAAGTAAATTTCACCTTGTGTTTTTTTTATATTGTTTAGCTTTGTTTTTTAACCTTTAAAAAGCAATTTTTTAAATTTTATTTTATTGTAGTTTTTTTTTTCACATCCTTATATTAATGTTTCCTTCATAAGTTTTGGAGAAAAAATATTTATATTAAGCACAAAAACAACAATTTAATTTTAAAAAAAACATTTATTCACTTTTCTCAAAAACATTTGGAATTATTTTCAATTATATATATAATAGGCCTATATATATATATATATAGTATATAATATATATATTATATATATATTATATATATTATATATATATATATATATATATATATATATATATATATATATATATATATTATATATATATATATATATATATTATGTATGTGTGTGTGTTGTGTGTATGCATACATTCCATTCTCTTTTCTTTAAAGTAATGCTGGTAAATCTTAATTTATCAGAATTTATCGTTGTCTTCAAATCCAAAAACTCATGATTTAACACATTTCACCCAGGATGAACAGCTCTTCGAGAGTCTAAAAACTTTTCTTTATAGAAATTGCAGCAATCATTTTGACATTTTCTGACATTTTGCAATTTTAAAATGTCAACTCCCACTTTGCTTCTTCCTCCCTCCCTCCTCTTGTATCTTTGTCTGTAATAATGCTGTCTTAACTTTAATTTCTGCTAAAGCTGAACTGTTTTGTCAAACCTTTCCCTCTAATTCCACTCTAGACGGTTCCAGAGTTATTTCTCCTCTCCGCCTCCTTTCAACTCATTAAAATGTTATTTCTGCATTCTCTTAGCTTAACACTAAGAAGGCAGAGAGTGCTGAAGTTATCCCTCCAGTGGTCCTCAAAACTTGTGCTTCTGAGCTTGCACCCTACCTTGGTAACCTGTTTCCTCACTGCCTATAAACTTCAACCTTTCCCTTCTACTAAAAGAATGCATTCTTTCAGCACGTGCTGAAAGAAGCGGGACTCCTAAGTCATCAATACCACTATCGTCTATCGTTCTTCTAACCAAATATTTTATTTCCTATTTTGTCTCTGTTCTTCCTAAAGTTATCAAATCTATCTTAACAAAGAAGATTGTAGTTAATCTTGCGAAACGAGCATCAGCTGCAGTTGGCCAGTCTGGTCTTATGTCTATGTACGAAGCCATGTTTTCTCAATATGGTGTCAAAGTGGCTCAGATTTTAATAACAAAGCCACATTTTTATAATAAATAAACTTTTAGACATTTCCAAAATTAAAAGCTTCGCTTGATTATTAGAGTTTCTCTCACTAGGAAGCTTCTAGAAGAGTAGATGTTCTGTTATCGTCTGACATCTTAATCAGACTAATTGGAGGCACTATGCTGGAGGCTTTGCTCAGCTTATACTTTTATTGTCCTTTAAATCTATTCCATATGTGGTGTGTGTTACCTCAGATTCTGTTCGCATCGTCCAACTCCTTTTTTTATTATTATGCATCAGTTGACTCTATTACCGTGGGCGTAGGCAGGATTTTCATTTAGGAGGGGAGCAAAAGGTTGAGTTGATATATATAGTATATAATATATACAAAGTATAGTATATATATAGTATATTATATATAAAATATATACTATATATAATATTACTATATATATATATATATATAATTATATATATACTATTATATAATATTATATTATGTTAAGGAGTATGTGTGTATGTATGTGTACGTAAGGATTGACCTTAGGGGTAGCAAGGGTTGAGTGGTATTAATGCTGCTTAGCTCGCACTGAGAATCAATAACGCTGTGGTTGGTTAAACTCCAGATTTTTGCTTTTTAACTCAATAAACTATCATAGAAAAATAAGTTATTTTAAATAGACAATTCTACAACAGCTGTAATTAAAAAAATTATGTTGTTGAGGTAAGTTAAAAGAAAATACCTATTTGAGACACGTAAAGTAATATTCTAGGGGGTTTGGCGAGTACTGGAGTCCATAAGTGTAATTAATATTAATCTAACTACATTAGAACGCCTTGGAGATTTCAGCGAATTTCGCATTTCACATTTATTTCACAATTTCGTTCATTTTTTCACTTATCTAATATCTACTGATATTCTTTATACATGGTACCATTAAAACTATCTTCGTTCATTGTGTTTCTTAGCCACTCGTCTTTAATCTTCGCAGAGTGCTGGAAAGACCTTATCAATGATACTGTTTAAACACAAGTAGCACACAGTGCAATTAATAGAACAGGTTTTGTATTTGGAGGAAAAAGGTTTTTATCTGCTCTTTAATGACTTCAGTTAAGTTCCAAGTCTTTCAACTTTTGCTTTATACACATTTTTTTTACCGCAGCCATAGGGTATACCATAAGTCAAGTTTCGGTATGAATTTTGTTGATATCAAAATCATAAAACTCTGAAAAGCAATTTTACATTTTCTCAGAACAAACTGCGTACGGATAGGCACCTAACATAAGAATACATAATGCAAAGAAAAGTGAAATTGCCATTTGGTGTTTTAAAATCTAGAACTCTAAGAAGATGAAAGTAGGAGTCCAAGATTAGGGCACAAGTAAGAATCGCTTTACCAATATTCAGACAGAAGTTTAGGGAGGATAATTTGCTTATGTTTGTTGGGAATTGTACTTTTCTAAAGTTTCTACTAAGAATTCTTTTTCTATCAGTCATGTAATACACTGGCGGATAGAGCAGAATAAGCAATTATTTGATCAGAGTCTTTGCAGTGGTCCTTTGACAACTTCAAAAATTTTTTGGACTGATCAAACTTGCATAAGATCAATATTTTTTTGTTTGAATAATATTAGCCCTGTTCAACTAAAGCAAAAATAGGCTATTTTAGAGAAGCAGGTAATCAATGAAATTGGGTGCCTGTTGCTCTAAACCATATATTGAAAAGATGTTTTCTCAGCTGATGCTGCTTCCTTTAAACAATTTGCTACCTTTCAGCGAATTTTTATCAATATATGTATGGGAGCAGATAGCTAATACTATAATAATTTTGAGTCAACGGGTTTTTCAGCAAAGTTTAGGCAAGTTTGGAATGTATTTGTCTTCTTAGGGGTGGATCTCTGAAAAGTTTGTCTTTAATTGTGCAATAGTATTTCGAATTTCCGGAATACATGTTTAGGATCACTGTAATGACAATTAAGCGCGATGGTGACTTACACAATGAAAAATTACTCCTTTTTTATATCTTTTCCCGCAAGCTTTCTTTTTGAATCTTTCATGTTCTTACCTGCCATTGGTTGCGTCAGCCCGCGTAGCAGAGTAAGCACCTGACCAGGGCATAGACACGGATTCCGAAGCCTTACTTTTTCTAAGATTTTTGCATCCATTTGTGTGTAATTATCAAGTAAAAAAACATGATTGTAACGGTTGGAATTTTTTTTTGACTTTCTTATTAATTGATTAAGATCATTTCTTGTTTTCATATACTCCTTGAATATGTTCTTTCAATTACACATCACCAATTTTTTTGCAACTTTACTATTCGAAGTTTAATCAGGTGTTCAAAAATTCCCTCATGCAGGCACTATACCTCTTGAATAGTACGTCATGGTTCCGCAGAAAATTATGGGCATAATCTTCAAAATTACAGTAATATTTTTTTTACATAGCATTACAAAACTTAACCGATTTTGACTGGCAGGTGAATATCAAGCGTACTACCTTCGTGATTGATTTAGCAGCTTTGGCAGACGCCAAATGCTATAGTTCTAGCGGAGAATTACTGTCAGAAGAAGCTTTCTAAGTATAAACACACACAGCTTAAAGTGTGACTTAAGCACAATATCAAAACGAAATACATAAAAACTCTTTTAGAAAAACATGTGTTTATAATATCGTTAGTAATAAGTAAGTACTACTTATTATCTATGATTGATGTATCTTTTAAGTTTTTCTAAAAAACGCTTAAAAACGTCTACTGGCATACATATAAGGTTCATTTTTTTATTTCGCCAAGATTTAGAGAGGGCAAGTGCCCCCCTGCCCCCCCTTGTATACGCCCATAGATCTATCTATTTCTTACTGTGTCTTCTCTCCACTCTCAGGCTGATAACTTCATCATCTCATTACTCCTTCCAATTGAGAGACGACTCATTCAGTCGCAAACAAATGATGCTAGGATGATAGCCTTGAATGCAAAAAGACTTCTGATCTTTATGATACTATGGTTGGTTATTATCTTATATTCTCAACAGATACGCAGCTTTCATGCTATTCTATTTGACATAATCTTTCACACAACTAATAAAATGGACAAATTTGTAGAAACTTCACATATTACAGTGTAGGATATAGTCAACTTCTTTCGGAAGTTTGCTCTTCGAGGAAGAGTTTCCTGATCCACAACATCAAGAGAAGATAATGAACAATTATAATTTAGGTTAAAGTTAGGTTAGGTTAGTAGGGTTCAGTTTAGGCTGATACGGTATTAAGTTAGAGTACCAATAAGGTAAGTCACAGTAAGTTCTAACAAATTTGCCACTTATAATATCTTCTTCGAAAACACAATTCTAACCTTCTTCTGTTCTTAATATTCTTTATATTTTCTTTTCTGATCGTGATCTTTTAACTAGAAGGATCACATATGTATCTCCTCTAACAAGAGTGTGTCTAAGAATTTTGTGTCCGAGCGCTTTCGGAGAGAACTTGTATCATCCAGTTTTGTTTAGGACTCTACAAAAGGTGTTTGTTTCTCCTTTCTTTAGTAATATGAATCAAAATATCTGGGGTGGTTCCACACAATTTTCTCTACCTTTATAAAGTGTTACTTCTAGGGTTGTCGATCCTTAACTCTACTATCGTCAACTAACTCTCTCCATCTTTTCTAGTCGAACTGTTGTAATCACTCTCGCCTTATTTTATAGTTATTCTCACGATTGATTTGTTTTTTTAATTTTCGACAAATATTCCTTCTTTGAAGAGAGTTCATACGACTCCTATTTCCTCCCATTTTTTGTCGAGTCTCCACTCACAACTCTATGAGCCAGACTTAACTGCTATGCTCTGCTCCTTCTAACATTACTCTACTGGTAAAGTCTTGGACATGTTTTACTCCATTTATTTACTATCTATATAAACATATAATTAGGAAGTATTAGCTATATGCTTTCATTTAGAGAATATTTTTAATTACTTTTTTATTTCAAATGCAATAAATATAATAAAATAAAAAAAAAAAAAATAAGAGATAAAAAAAAAAAAACTGTTTTTTAGTGGGTTTAAACGTCAAATGTATAAGCACTAAACCCACTATACTATATAATTAAGTATATTACCCTATTATAACGTATATATATATTAAAGATATAGTAATAGTATATACTAATAAGTTCACTATAGTATACTTACAAATATAGAGTTAATAAATACTTTATATTATATATATATACTATATATATATATAGATATAAAGTATATAGGCCTATACTATATATATATATAGTAGGTATATAATATATATATATATTTATTTATATATACTATATATAGTAAGATATATAATTATAAATATAAATTATAATATTATATATATATTATAATCTATAATATATTATATTATTATATTGTATATAATTCAATAAAAACTACTGTAACCTAATAATATTAATAATAATAATAATATAAGAATGAATAATAATGATAATAAAATAATACATAATAATGATAATATAATAATATAATAATAATAATATAATTTAATAATATAATAATATAATATAATAATAATAATAATAATAATAATAATAATAATAATAATAATAATAATAATAATAATAATAATAACAATAACAATAAAATAACAATAACAATACAATTAAAATAAAATAATAATAATGAATAATAATAATAATAATAATAATAAAATAAAGGCAGAAAAAAGATGAAGATTGTATAAAACGATTTTTTTAATCATATTTTCCGAAAAGTTCTTTCTTGGGCTTTGAATGAAAATTTAATCGCTAAAATTGGTCTTTCTGGACGAAATATTCGTTAAATATAAAAATTTCATAAAGATTAAAATGGTACATGGTCACACACCGTAGACGACACACAGGGCACACACACACACACACACAAACACAATCCTACACCCATCCCCCTCACACAACACATAAACACAATTGTCATCAGTAAATTACCAGAGAGGTCGAAGCGATTCTACATCATCGATGACGCAACAAACAACTACAACACAAAACACACACACACAGCTGAGCTATTCAAAACTCAACAGAGGGGGTGATAGCTGACAATTATTATATTAATAATGTAAACAATCTAGGTGCCTTTATAACTGTATATATTATGTGATATAATAAAAATATATTAAATATATAATATATAAATGGATAAGCCTGACCAGAATGGTGCTGAGCTACGTATGGTCTGAATTGGCTCTATATGACCAATAAATGAATAGATGCACACAGTGGTGCACTTCGGTTTAAAAGGAGTTAATAGACATCTGAAGGAGGTATAATCAGTAAAGTATAATACGCTATATAATAATAATATATATCTATATATATAGTATAATATATGTAATCTATATGTGTGTATATATATGTACATATATATATAAAAAAATATATGATTTATATATACTAAATATATGATATATATATAATTAATATATATATAATTATATTATTAATGTTATAATATTAAATTATATGCTGCTGTGCATTCTATTTATATTATATAAATAATCGACTTGCGAAGGAAATGTCAATAAGAGAACACAGTTAGATGAGAGAATTAAAATGTTTCAGTCACAGAAAGAGCATGAATTTTTTTTGCCTGAAGGTCCGGAGGATTTTATATTTTCAGATAGGCTAAGTAAAATTACCATAGAGAAAAATAAATTAAATAGGTATTTTTTTACTAAAATGTGTGTGTGTGTGGTAAAAACGTCATTTTAGCGTATGTTTGTAAGAATTTTATAAGAATTTAATAAAGATTTTTAAACGTTTTTTAACGAATTTTTAGCTATTGTATTTCGAATATATAGACTAAAAGTATTAAGAATAAGTAAAACTTAAAACTCAAAAATTACCAAAATTATAAATTCTAGGACTCATGTCCCGAAAGAATATTTTAAAAAAGGAAGATTGTTTAATAATAATATACAACTGACATAAAATTAGCAGTTGTAAAATAGAATGATATATATAATATAGTATATAATACCAGATTTATATATATATAGTATAATAGTATAATATAATATATATATATCATTATATATTTATATAACATATATACCATAATACTATATATATATATATATATATATATATATATATATAATATATATATATATATATATATAAATATATATATAGTATATATTATATATATATATATTATTATATATACATAATAATAGTATATATACTTAAGATTACAAAGATATTATATATTAATATATATATATATATATTACGTATAATATAGTGTATATAATAGTATATAATAGTGAATATCTATATTATATAATTATTAATATATATATATATAACTAGTAATAATATATATATATAATATATTAGCAACTTTGGCTTATTTACTTATCAATTTATGTGCATATAAAAAGCATGACGATCATTAGTATCCTTATAAGGAATTTACATGTCCTACGTATACCCACTCGTATCCCTACATATGCTTCACTCCACCCTTCATGTAGGGAACAAGACTTAAATTTTACTACCGCCTATTAAAATGTCGGAGCAGTGGAGACACTACATAAACTAACAGCCCCTACTTTTGTAACGCTGTAGGGGAATCAGTAGGGGATACAATGAGAAGGAGTCTTTTGGTGATCAATCCGTGTGGAATTTACATATAATATGTTGTATTATTGAGGAATAATGTTAGTTCCATTTTCTTTAAGAATATCTATATATATAAAAAAGGCGATTATCCCTCCTTGCCAATTTCTGCAATACTGAACACTTTCTTCTATTTACTCCTCTTTTATACACAAAATTATAGAGAATCAGTAAATCGTTCTTAAAGATACACATCAAAATAATGATTATAATAATAATAATATTTACTTTAAATATAAACTCCCAACTGATAAAATGAACGAAACATTTTGGAAAGAAGAACGATAAACATTAAAACTTATCGAATACAAGACTTGACAAGCAACGACTAGGGGCTACCTGCTCTGAGATAACAGCAATTGTCATAGATTTATAAGGTGAGGTGTTCTCCTTCTTCTCTCTCTCTCTCTCTCTCTCTCTCTCGTCACTCTCTCAGTCTCTCGATGTCTTCAGCCGTTGGTCCAGATTCACTCCTCTCCGCAGTCCTCTGCTCTCATCCTCTCTTCCTATAATTATTGTTTTTATGTCCTCTCTCACAGAGAAATTCTCTCTCCTAACTCTGTCTACTATCAGCATCATCACTCTTCAGTAACTCTCAATTGATCCTGGGGTCATACCTCCATAGATTCCTCATCTTTCCGGAAGAAACCAGACATTCTCTCGAAATCGAAGTCCGCGAGATTGTGAGTTCAAATAAAGTCTCAACATGTCTCGATTATCA
>JABUQX010068788.1:7500-18536 GCA_015478945.1 Trachelipus rathkii | reverse complement strand
TACAAATCAGTTTTGGAATATCTTATCATCATCCCTTATAATTTTCTCTCACTGCAGCAGCCACTGTATCTGATTTTTATCCTTTAAAGCTTTTAACCATAAGTATCTAGAGTAAACATCAATAGTAAAAAGTATATATTGAAACCGTTCAATTATAAGAACTGTATTTAATCATTTCCGTTAATCTAATTGCCAAACATTATCGAGGTGAAGGGCTATGGTTGTCCGGGTAGGGAATTTTCGCGACGGACAGGCTTATGTAAAGTAAAAGCATCTTCACCCTCTTAAAATATCTTTACAACTCTTTTTTTCTCAGTGTTTGGAAACTTTGCAGCGAATCTAGTGAACCCTCAAAACTATTTGGTTCTCTCAAGTTGAAGTTAATACTTATCAACCTTCGCCTTCGCTTCCATGTTGAATACTGGACACAAGTTAAAACATATTATATATAATATATATATTATAAATATATATATATATATTATATATATATATATATATATATATTATATATATATATATATTATATAATATATATATATATATATATATATATATATATATATATATATTAATAAAAAGGGGGAAATAAATTTAAAAAAAAAAAATGGTATATTTTTATTTAATCATAGACATTTCAACTAAATAAACATCATATCATATTAAATATGTAATATAAATATAAAATATATATAATATATATGTATATATATATATATATATATATATATATATATATATATTATATATATATAATGATAATACAAATTACAATTCAATCATTTGAGGTTTACTATGTATGGGATTTATTATATCATCCTCTGGTAACACGCTTAAATTTATCTGAAGCGTAAGAAGTACCTGCTGGACTTGTATCTGGTCTAGGCATCTTGGGGATATCATCCAAGTCTGCTAATCTTCGTGTATTTAAGATTAAAGTTCGGGGAGTAATAGTCTGAAGTTCTTGTTGGATCCTGTTCATCCTGCAACCGCACCTTTCTTCCAATCACGTGAGAGATCTGCTATCAAGTCAACAATATTTGATCCTTTAACAATTTCATTATCGATAATGATTTGTCCTAATTCATTCCATGATAATTGATCTTTTAAATATTATATAAGCTAGTCCCGCTTTGCGACCTCTAATTTGGCAAAGCTCTCCTCCAGGAATATTTTAAAAGTATCTTCGATTTCTTCACATCAGTATTAATTACTCGCAGGGATTGGAAGCATCAGGATGATTACTTCAATGAGGCATATAAGATGTAAGTTTTAAAGATCTATTAATTTCTGCTATGGCTTCTTGAATATAAGGCACGTTTTTCATGAAATGTTAATGTCTGAATTTAATATCCTAAGCACTTCTTTCTCATAATTGTTTATCTGTCAACTTTGGGATCATGTAAACTTTGAGGTAGAGATTGCAGATATGGTCCTGAATACATGCTGGATATTGAGGACTCTGGTGTTGTCAATGTTGATGATTTGCTGTGAGAAGGCTAAACCTGTAAGCTGCGGTTTATGGGGTACTGTCTGAGGCTGTACTAGAGCGTGACTGGTGGTTGTATTGTGATCAGATTGTGCTAGTATTATTATTATATATACTCATCTTTCTCAACTCATTATAGGGTGTACAGCCACCTTCTCATCTATTCCTGATTTCCACTTAGTTATTAAAGTGGCGGCTATGACGGAAAAAAAGATAACGTAGGAACACATCCACCTCCTTTCTTCCAGTAACCTTTCTTTTTACTTTTCAGATTTTTTATATTTAGAGTGAGAGTTTTTTAATGATGCTTCTGTGACGGCGAAGGTTTCACCTATCTGAGGTTGTTTAAAGGAACATGCCTTTATATAGACTTTAAGCAGAACATTCGCCTAACACTGGATGAAATTTTTCATCATTACAGTTTAGATTACGTTTTTTCATCTTGTTTTCGCAGTTTTTGTAAATTTTTTTATAAGGAAAAAGAAAAACTACTTTGCGTCCTCATTTTCAGATTTATGGAATACAGTTTTCAATTTCGAAGGCCAAAATGTTAGTATGGCAGCAAAACTCTATACGTGTTTTTAGGATGAAGTTCCAACATTAAATAAAACCGTGAGGTAAAGATGTAACTTCTTTATATACCTTTAAGAAGTCTTACCTGCTGTGATGCGAAACACATTTGAGAGGCTGAATACATCTGATCTATTCATGTATTTACTCAGGCGAGTACGTAGAAAAAATTGTCGTAGAAGTTATATATATTCTCTCCTATAGGAATGAGCTGAAGATCTTTAAAGGTCGTTTCCACCTTACGGACATATTTAAATGATGGAAAAATACAGTAAACGTTTCAGCTATTTCTTCGTGTTACCGATGCATGGAATCTTCGAATACAAAAATTTTATGGCCATTCACATTATCCAGCGATTTGATTGTCGTAAGAATTTCCTTCATGAAAAACTGATCTTACATCTTATATTCTGCCAAATTTTTCCTAAATTCCCACTGTAAGCACCATGATTATTTTGATGGTACATGTTCAAACATTTCCATCTCTCTAATATGTTTAATATACAGAAAGGTTTCCCGCATCCTGTGGGGCCTGATACAAGACAAAGTAGCAGGACTTAGGATACATTAAATTTAACACACGATCCATAACTCTTCAAATGGTTCATGTTTAATGTAAAAGTCTTTATTGGTATAATATATATATATAATATATATATATATATATATTATATATATACTATATATATATAATATATATATATAATATATAATATATAATATATTATTATATATATATATATATATAATATATATAGATTCAAAGTTTAATTGAAGTTATTCTTTCCACCAGAAGTGTGTCTTCGGATAGAGACTTCGAAACAGTAAAACCCTACAGTAAGACAATAAAGCAGTAAAGACATAGCGTATCAGGGTGAGGGGATGGGGCCTCTGGGGCTATTTGCGCTACTGCCTTATTGAAGTTATAGCTTTAAGGTCGAAAAAAACATGTTTTATTACAAAAATTGAACAGTGAACAAGGGTTTTGATATAAATAAAAAATTAAGAAGTTAAGTATAAAATAAAATAACTGTTTTCATAGTACAAGAAACGATTACTTGAAAGAAATACAAATGGTGTAAAACTTTTATTAAAAAAAAAACGTGTATATTAACGTTACAACACGAAATATATTTAGCGTCGCGCAGTATATATGCGCCTGCGGGCAGCTTGGCGTCGTTTCCGGGGCCGGGGGCGACGCCTGCGGGCGCGGGCAAACCTCGCGTTCGGTCTTGCAACTGCCGATTTTTAGAGAGTTGAAAACCGTGATTCAGCATAATGACATCTCACTCAACCGCTTTTCTTCTTTTTTCCAGTAGAACCCTGCAGAGGGTTCTCAGACTCATTTTGAGAGTTTTGGGAACCTCAAAAATGCGATCTTAGTATTAAACATATATAAGGTCACACGAATACAAGATGTTAAGTTACTTTTGTACAATTCGACACCGCACCGGTTTCCCACACCGGTACAGGTACCGGTACCTACCACAAAATCAAGCAGTTGAGAGCCATGCGAGAGCTTCTTTGTTTCTTCTTCTTCTTTTCCTACATCCATTTTCCTTCGTCTTTCTTCTAAAGCTTTCTTCTTTTTTCAGGTGGACCCCCTTCAAGAGGGGGGTCTCAAACTCATTTTGAGGGTTCCTGAAACCCCAAACACATGAGTCCTTACACTATCGAAAAACATTCAGATGTTAGACACCTCATTTGTTCTAAAGTGTAGCTGGAGCCAGAGCCAGATTCCATTCTGGCACCGCAACCATTAGCTCCGGCTCCGGCCCATATAGTTCGCCAATTAATTTAACATAGACATTCTATTTCATTTATTCTCTTCCATACACTCACCAAATTTCAGCTTTCTAAGTTCATTTTTTAGGTTTTGGGGGGCGGGTACCCCACACATCCCTTGGACGTAGCGGCTTGAAACATTGGATGAAACGATTTTGCCACATATAAAGAAGGTATGCCAAGTTTGAAGAGGATACGATGTCTCTAACATCCTCTTTTGCTTAGATGTGTCATTTTGTGTCATTTCTTGACCCTTAAATGACCCCGGCTGGGGCCATGGGGAATCTGGCGTTCGGGAAAGTAACCACGGGAACCTCATTTTTGGGATGTTCTACATCTGTTTGACACCCGTCATGATAGGTTTTTGACGAAGGGTAAGCCCTCTACGAAAAACGCATGTTGGTGTGTTCTAAAACCGCAACGGTTGAAACGTCACGCTCGGCAATAGCTGCAATAGACTCGGCATACCTCAAAACATAATAGGCAACACCGAGCTCGGCTTCATAGCTCCAGAAACAAAAATGTTAGGAAAGGGGGTAGGGTAATATCTAATACTTACTCTTGTTAGGAAATGAATCGATTCCGTTCGTAACCACAGAAATCGATTCAGCAGTACCGATTTGTAATAATCGATACAAATATCGGATGTATTCCGGCACATTACGATATATCGCACTAGAAGGTTAGAAAGGGGGGTGGGGATACTAACTCATAGAAGAAACCAACCTAGCACCTTCTAATATACACCAATCGAATCCTCATACCTTATAACATAGGAATAGACACCAATATTTGGTGTATTCTATGACGTAGAATATGGCAGGTTAGAAAAGGCTAGAAAAGGGAGTAGGTATAAACTCGTAGAAGAAACAAACCTAGCACATTCTAATATATACCAATCGACTCCCGTACCTTATAACCTAGGAGTAGATACCATTATTAGCCGTGTTCTATGACGTAGGATATGTCAGGCTAGAAAAAGGCTAGGGAAAAGGGGGTGGGGGTATAACTCATAAGAAGGAAGCATCTAGACCTTCTAATATACACTAATCGCTCCCGTACCCAATAACGCTAGGGTTAAGCAACTAATACCGGGTGTATTTCTACAGGTATTAGGTCGGCAAATGTGCTAGAAGCTAGAATAATGGAATATAGAATATAGAATATTAGGAAATATATAGAATATGAGACATATAGAATATAGGGAACCATTGTGACTTTTCTCGGCTCGGCCGGCAACCCTTTGAAGTGACGCCGTTTCTTCGACTGATTATCAACTTTTGCGGTAATTGTGCTTAAAAATTTGGTTTTAATACTAATTGAGAACTATTTCTGTCTCATTTCAGATCCAGACTATTCGACGTTGAGATAAGTCCTGCTGGTGCATGTTTATTACTATATATTTGCAAGACACATGGCATGGCAAAAAGGCATACAAGACAGCATGCAATATTCGGTTATACCACCAACCACTTGTCGAAAAATCAGCTAACCAATGGCTGAGGATTGTTTTTTTAGAGCCTAAAAGTTCCATCAAGTAGTCAACAAAGATAGCCAGTGTTACTCATTTAGCAAAGTTAGTGGCAACAGAGGTTAAAGGCATATACAATAAAGCAGGGCATTCCAACAATAGAATTTGAAAGTGTTATAGTGAAGGAAGAGACTAATTAGTGAATTGTCAATGATTTGATGAAATATTCAAAAAATAAACCATCTTCTCTAACATATCAAGATAAAATAAAATTATATTTTCTCGTCTCTTCGACATTAGGGCGTGCAAGTGTGTTTTCATAATGGTATAGTTGAACGTAATCAATGTCAATGTCCCAATGAAAAGAAAATCCCTGTATTGGAATGGGAATTTTGGCTTGATCAAAACACTTCAAGACGCATGATAATAGAAAAGGTGGACAAGAAAAGAACAGAGAAAAACATGAAACTTCAGGAAAGGAAAGGAAACGGTTGACATTTGGAAAGTAAGATGAGACACAAAGATTCGCAAAAATGTGTAAGTTCAGAGTTGAATTATCAGGCAGTGAGAGTGATGTGCTAGAATAATCATTTTCCTAAGAATCAGAAGAAATGGAAGAATGTCACCCTCAAAATAGAAACCCAGTATCCTGAGTTGTGTAAAGCATTAGAGAGGAAAAATGTGAGGCAATAGAATGCATGTCTCATAGTTTTACATGCTGCCCTCAAGCGACCTCGGACTTCTGATCACCAAAACGTTGTTGATCAAGTAAGTTTACAACGCCAAAGAAAAATACTGGAGAGACAACACTCAGAGGAGCATTTGCGCAACACAAGAGGTAATGGTTACGCATTGGTTTCGACTAAGAAAAAATAGATGAAAACTTGTCGATACTGGAGGGTGCGCAGAAAGTTAGAGAGAACATTACGTTGCGTAGTTGTCATTTCTCCAGATGCATGTTACATCGATCACGTTAGTCCTACTTCAGGAAGATCTCGAGATGTATTTTAATGAATTCTGGTTATTATTGAAACGAACGAAGATCTACAGAACTTTTAAGAGCAGTGATTGATGGAACTCGTTTGTGAATACTGGTAACAAGAGCGAAATAATCACACTGTTGGAGTTACATTTTCTTAAAAAACCACTTCAATGGCTCATATGCATGTGGCATTTTAAATGAACTGCCACTCAGGAAGTTATTTAGTGTTGTTGATGGGAAGACAACTGGCCTATCGTCACATGAAGGACCTATAACCAAACTGGCTCTCATTTGATCATCAGACCAAACCCATCATTAATTTTCAACCAATTCCAGGCTCTGTAGTTGATGTTCCTGAAACAGTTACGAAAGATTTAAGTTCTGACCAGCTGTATTTACTAAAAATCTGTTTATTAATTCAGCAAGGGGTACAAAATGCAGATCTTAATAATATGCGGTATTTGAAAACTGCACAGCCGGGTGCCTTAAGCCATGCAAGGTGGCTAACTAAAGCTAACAGACTGCTTCGATTGTACGTTTCAACAGAATCCGCATCTGATGAGCTGAGCGTTTGGTACGATTCGTACTGAACTTCTATGCCCCCATATGGTTCTATATCCGCTCCCATCCCTAGGAGATGGCCAAAAGAATATCGACTATATCGAATCACGTATCGAAACTTTCTCCTAGGATCAGAACATCATTTCTCCAGTGCTCCTAAACAACTCCTATTTTTGTCATCCAGAAAACTTGTTGCTAGCTGGTGTTGCAGATGAACGGGAAACAATAAGAAGATTTTCATGTCAACAAATTCTTCAAGCAAGAAAGAAAATTTCCTCCACAATGTGCAAGTTCGCTGCTTTGATAAAAAGCAGCTAAACGTCAATCTCAACGCCACTTCCTACATGGAACTGATAGACTGGGGAGTACTCCTATCACCCCCCCCACTCTTCTTGATTGATATTAGTTATAGTATTTTTGATTAGTACACAACAAATCTCCTACCAAAGTATCGTGTATCTTGGTCAATGTTTAAAGAAATGTCAAAGACGTTTCCGCTGTTTCTAGTAGGGTCGTTGGTCATACTTCTCGACATGGTGCAATACTACAAACCAAAAATTCTCGAATCGAAATACCTTCAGTACAGACAAAATCTGATTTTCTATGAGATTTTGTACAATGCAGGTTGTTTAGCATGTAAGAATGTAAGGATTTTTAAGGCTATACTGTATATCTGGCTATATATATATATTTTGTTTTTAAATAAAAAATTTCAAGTAAAGTTGGGGTAATGCGGAAACAAATCTTGGAAGAACTTATCGTTTTAAACATTCAGTTTTGTATCTGAAGTTTGAGGCACCCCAAATAAAGTTGTCTTCCAACATCTGCCACCTACCAACCTTTCCCCTATCATTTTCCACCCAGTCCTTAACTATATATTATATATATAATATATATATATAATATATATATATATATATTTCATATATATATATATATTAATATATATATATATATAATATATAAGTATATATATAATATATATATATATATATATATATATATATATATTATTATATATATTATATATATATATATATATATTCTAATTACCCTGTCCCGAGGCATCCACTTCCTGACAACTCATACCGTAACCTAATCTATATATTAACATGCATCCGAGCCCACAATGGTCTAATCTAAATATATATATATATATATATATATATATATATATATATTAATATTATTATTTATATATTATTATAATACTATATATATATATATATAATTATATATATATATATATATATATATATATATATTATATAATATATATATAGTATATATATAGATATATATACTATATTATATATATAAATTTTTAATATTTCACCAATTATAATATTTAATAAATAATTTTATATATATATATATATATATATACATATATATATATATACTATATATATATTATAATATATATATTATATTATATTATATATACCAAATATATATATATATATTATTTATATATATATATATATCGTCAATCAACCCTTATTAATATTAGATATATATATATATATATATACATACCATATATATACACGAGACCGCGCTCAATCTCCCCGCACGCTGGTGAATTTGAAATCTCCGTCCTTGTTATATATATATATATATATAATATTTATATATATATAATATATATACACTTACTTCTCACGGTAACATCTCTCTCCTCAGGAGTCTTCAATTCTATATATATTATATATATATATATATTTATATTTAATTATATAATATATATATATTACTATATTATATATATATATATATGTATTATATATATATATCACGCTACGACCCACAATAGTACCATTCACCACGAGACAATACTCTTATTATATATATATATATATATACTTCTCAATCAGAACTTGATCTCCTCTTTTACTACAGGACATTTGATAATATCACTATATAATAAATAACTGATTTAACTTGCTGTGGTAAATACATATATATTATATAATATATATAATATATATATATTATATTATATATATATATATATATAATGGTATAAATCGCGGGTATCCTGATACTCTTCATAGATAATAAGGCATATGTCGACCCTATATATAGAAATAATATGCTGATATATCCAATTATTCTCACTTATATATATAATATATATATATATATATATATTTATATATATAATTTATATATTTATATTATATCATATATATTATTATATATATATATATATATATATATATAGTATTATATGGCATTCATATCAAAGTACTATGACTCCAGGGAGACGAAAATCAATAATTAATTATCGTTATTTAATAATTTTAGATAAATATATTAAATTTTTGTAACCTACACTAACCTAACTTACCTAACTAGCCTAACTACCTAACCTAACCTAACCTAAGCCTAACCTAACCTAACCCTAACCTTAACCTAGCTACCGCCTACCTAACCTAAGCCCTACCTAACCTTACCTACCTAACCCTACCCAAACCAACCCTAAATTAAAACCAACCCCTTAATATTAACCCGAGTCCCAACCACTTTTAATGTCACCGGTACCTGGAGCATTGATTATATATATTATTTATTATATATATATATATATATCGTGTATTTACGGATCTTAATATATATATATATAGTATATATATATATATAAATATATATATATATAATATATATAATTACATATAATACATACTAATATATATATATCTGATTATTATATATAGTATATTATACTAATATATATATTATATATATAATATACCCATATACAACTAATATTAATAGAATAATTTATAATATATATTTATATATATATATATATATATATATTTATTATATATTATTTATATATATAATATATTATTAGTATATAATATATATATTATATATATATATATAATATTATATATAATTATTATAATAATATTATATATAATTATTAATATACATATATATATATTATAATACTTATACTATGATACTAAATATATAATTACCCAGAAAAAAAATCTAGTATACGCTTTATGAATCTTATATTCCCCATGTCCACTCTCTACCTCCATATCAAACGCCTATACAAAGCACAGATATTATGTATATACTATATTCGATCCTGTCGTTATAATCTACTCTATCACTCTCATCACTCCCGCTCATACCTCAACTAGTGACCAGTGTGTCTCGCTCTTCTTCTTTCTCTCTTCTCTCTCTTTTTTTCTACTCTCATATTTACTTCTTCTTTTTTACTCTCTCTTCTTTATGAACTACATAATCTCCTCTCTCTCTCTCTCTGACTATCTCTCTCATCCTCTCTCTCTCTTACTCCTCTTCATACTACTCTCTCTCTCTCTCTTCATCTCTGCTCTTCTCTCTATCTCTCTTATCTCTCTCTCTCTCTCTTCTCTTTACTTTCTCTTCATCTCTCTCTCTTTCTCTTCTCTCTCTATCTAAACCTTTTCTCTAAATTTCTCTCAGTCGGTGCATGCTTATCTCATACAATCTCTCCTCTCTACATACATACTTCATCATTTGACAGCGCTCTCTCTCTTCATTCTTCTCTTTTCTTTCATGAATCTATATTACTCGTCTGCAGTACTCATCTTGTCTCTTTCATCTGCGCTCGTCTCTGCTTCCGCTTCGTCCTCTCATCCCCCTATTCCTTTCCTCTCTATACTCTCTCTCTCTTGCTACTTCTCCTTGCTTCAATCTCTTGTCCATCTCTTTTCACGATACTCATCTAGCGTGCTCCCGTGCTCACATTACTCATCTTCTACATCCTCTCGTTCATTCTCATACTCTTTCATACATACTTCCGTTCTCCTCTCTACGTGAACTCAATACTCTCTGCTCTTCATACATCCCTACGTTCTATCATTCTTCTAACTTCTTCTCTTCTCTTCTCTGCATAGAAGCCATGCTTTCATTCTCATCCTCTCTACTATTCGTACTGCTGCTCTCGTCTCTAACCCTCTACTTCAAACATACCCCCTCTCCCTCCAATCATACTCCTGTCTCACTCCTCCTGCTTCTCGTTACCAGTCTTAAATACACATTTTTGTCTCTCTTTAATGCTCATATATATATGAAAATCAATTATACTTTACTATGTATGCTTAGTCTATTGTTGTCCTCTAAAAGACTTGTGGCAAGCCAAACAGATTTTCAAACTTTCAAACGTGCTC
>JABUQX010068787.1:0-17294 GCA_015478945.1 Trachelipus rathkii | reverse complement strand
TGTTATTTTTGGAACCTTTAATATTTGACTGCTAATGAGCATAATATCTTTCTCTCGAGCGCCATCTTTCTGTGTACTAATGACTAGAGTAAAAGAATGTGGAAGAGACTGCAGTGTGTGTATTTATTTTTTTGTAGGAGGTATAATTAGGGTAAAACAGTTATCACATATCACCGTGAGCGTCGAAGTATTATGTTTGAATTTTTTTTTTTATGCTGAAAAATATTTTAAATCGCACGTTAAAAAAAAAAGACTTACATACATACATCTATTCTGATTATTTATTTATCTCGTTTTTATATATTTTCATTTATATAATTATAATAGGTATTATTAATATATATATAGTATAATATAATATATATATATAATAAATATTAATATAAATACTATATAGATTTAAATTATATATAGTAATTATTAATTATTTTATATTATATATATATATATAGTAATATTATCATATTTATCATACTATTGAGATAATTTAACACTAATTATTCATTGTGTATTTATAAGGCTATACTAAATATATATAGAAGTGAAATAAAAGAACACAATCTCTCTGTTCTAAGATTTGGATGAGATAAGTGCTATCTTGCATAATCGGCTGATTCTCATATAAAGAACTTACTAAGTAATATAAAGTTTAATAGAAAGAAATTTATTATGAAGTGGAAGTCTCACTCAATGGAAGCTTACTCATACTTTACTTGATCTATTGCATGACATTGTACTTATTTATTTATAAACTTTATATTTTATTTTTTTCTCGTAATAAATTTTAACAAATTAAATATATTTTGTTTATTTATTTCTTTTGTTTTCAAATTATATTTGCATTGATATTACATGATATTGACTGAATGTACTGTACGAGGGTTTATTTATCTAATTACAAGTGTACGATTTTGAAGATTCCAGAGGAGCTATATGGGAGAGAAGCCAGTCCTTAAGTATCTGTGTCTATTCATGTACTATTAAATATATTGTATTTTAGTTGTTTATAGTAGGTTGTACGTTAAGGAAAAAAACAATTTTGTGTTTGTCCTCGTTTTTTGTCTATTTTTGATAAGTTTCATTCATTTGGTAAGTCGGTAGTTTGTTCATATTCGTTATTTTTTTTTGTATGTTCTGTTGGAGGTCTTGGTGTTAGATTTGTTGTTGCTCATTATTTTCTGTCAATTTTGTCCGTTGTTGCCTATTTTTAGTATGCTCGCTCTCTTTAAAGTAGTTTCAGTGTTTTTTTAATGCCTGTCTTGGATACGGAGGAAGGATACTACGTGTTTTAATACGACTCGTATTAATTAAGGAATTCCGATCCACACTAGTGGTGGGGGCAACAGGGCGCGGAGTAATATTTCAGCAGAAATATCCCTCTCTTAGAGTGTTTCAAATTCCTGAGAAATTGATCTAGTGTTGAGACCTACATTATAAATATTGACAGGTTTGACAGCATTCACGTCCCTACATTCCGAATTTAATTAGGCTACATAGACGACTGTTGGCGGGTGCCGAGTCTAAAATTTGTGGTTCGCTGTGCTATTGAACTTGTATTTTGCCGCACGAAGGAATCAGCACAGATCTGAAGAAAATGAGGCTTATTTACCAACTGTTATCTTTCTCACAAAAAGGGTAAGTCAGCGCTTTTATCTTACCCCAAAATTGTCTTATCAGTGCTACTTTCTTGGCTTCAGTTCAAGACTGATTTATCATTTCATTATGCCTGGACCCACTTAATTCTAGAGACAGTACTTCTCGAGTCTTTATAAGATTTTAGATTGAACTGAAGTGGGAGACTCTCATTTCACTCACACTCCTGGTACTACTATTACAGAGTCTCAAAGTTTGGCATTTACAAGTTTTGTTTCTAGATTTCTCGTCGATGTTACATTGGGGGATGTTTTCTTTACAGAACAACGTATAGTTGTTATTATTTCGTCTTTGTAGTATATAAATTAGTCTAAGGCACGTCAATTCCAGCAGATTCTGAGTTATGTAAGAATATTACTCCATTTTCGATATAGGTTTCGATACACTGCAAACAGATTACATAAGCTATTTCTAAAAAAGATAGTGCCAAGTTAAGTTAACAGTGGGTTAATGGTCTGCAATCGACTACTTGGAAAGACATCTAGATTTTTAATAAATGCTATTCCTGTTTTACACCAGACTCAACACGCATAAGAGAGATCAAGTGATTGATTCCTTTACATTCATTCGTTCTCCTAAATTATAAGAAAAAACTAAAGGAAAGCAAGTTTGTGCATTATTTCTTTATTTCTAAAACCTCATTCTTACCGTACTCCGGAGACGTCAAGGAGTACTCTGGAGTTAATGTATTTTGCCAAATAGTGGTGAAGGTAGGTCACCATATCTCTCAAGATGTTAGATATTTACGGACCTTTTGCTCTCTTCTAGTCTATTCAAAACATATTAGGGTGCTCGCAGAGGGATAGATGCCAAAACACAGTTTGGAATCCTCATTCTTCTAGAGTTTAAATGCGTATTAATGGTAATCACACTACTTTCTAGGAAGTGTAAGAGGAAGATATTCTCTAGAAGTAGGAATAAGTGTACGTATCCAATTCTTCATTTTTGCTAATTCCATTTAGATTTTCAACACAAGGTCAGAGCGGCCGTAAGCAGCATTCACATGTAATATAAATTTTTGTCAAGATTCGTCAATTATGCATTTCCTAAAGGTAATAAATTATGAATACAATGTCCAGAGATAGCTATGGGTATTTTCTTGGGATTATTAACGTGGCCCCCTTCAAACTCATGAAGTATAGTAAATAGTTAAGTTATCAGTCTCCGAATTTCGTTTCCGAAAAATAATGAACGCCTTATCAGCGGTGATGCCCAGGTCAATGCTAGAGTTTGGGACCCAAAAATACATCTTTTCATATTCAGATAATGTTGAGAAAGTAAGTCCAATATTAACGTCAATTATAGAGTCTCCGTGTAAGAATAAATTTAACTACGATTATAAAAGTTCGATTTCGTGCAGGTTGAACGAAATAACCGCACTATGAATACGCGCCATGCGCCAAATTTTTATAATAATTAACGGGATTACCTCCCAGACGAGTAACTTAAATCAGCATAGATACAGATGATCATAATTTTACGAAAACGGAAATTTTCTTAGAAAAGGTTACGGATCTGGCACCTCAAGATGCCGTAAATAAGCCCCATAGAGGTTGATTTTATTTCCACCAAAGTATATTAAAAATTCATATCGTCTTTCCACAACGAGTATTCGAGTGGAAGAAATATTCTTTGATAGGAATAAAGCATATCTTCATAGGTGAGTTTAACATGTTTGAAAGTATCACGAGTTTATAAAGAAATTTCAGGGATATCGATAGCGTCTACAGTTCCCAGTTTAATCCTAGGAAGAGTGGGTTATAGGTAAAGGAGGATAACAGAGAAATTATCGGGGTAAATTAAATGAGAAACTAAACTAGGAACTATATCTAGTATGAACAGAACTGTGATACCTGATAATTAGATCGTATTATAATAAATCTTTCACAACAAAAACATTTTAAATATATAGGTTATTTTGTCTGAGGTTTCTACTTCATTGTTAATCAACAATGCTGTTTTAATGGATCTTTGTTGTTAGGTTCTGATATTATTTCTAGTCTTCCTATTGCTTTAGATTTTCATAATGATTGTATAATTATGAAAGAGAAAAATGGTTACGTTAATATTCCATTACACGTTTATGATCCTTTAATTAGCGATGTCAAACCTAGTTTTGATTCTTTGTTATATGATGTCAAACCTAGTTTTGATTCGTTGTTATATGATAACTCTTCAACAGAAATCGGTGGTCCGGATACCGAATCTGTCAATTTTGGTTTTCAAACTAACCACATTAATTTCGAAAGTGAAACTTTCCATCACGAGGTAGTAATTTCAGATGACGAAATTTACGAACTTCTGCTTCCTAACTCAATAAAATTTGAGCCCTATTCTACATATCTTTTATCTGTTGATGTTAAATCAAAGGCCGGGACGAAGCCTCCCGAGAATTCTTATATTGTTTCTGAGAAAAACTCTTTGTCAAATATCATGTTTGCTAACGTACTTAGCACAGTGCACCGATGGCACTATCGTTATAAAATGTATCAATTACAGTCCGTCCACAATTGTTTTAGATAAAAATGTTGTTATTTCGAGTGCAAGTTCTCTTTCTTTTCGTAGTTACGAATCAAATATAAATAAGATTGAATGCTCCGAAGGTCTTTCGGATGAAGAACTTCGTGAAGTTTACAGGGAGATTTTATTGTCTAAGTCTAAGAAAGACTCCGATTTGGTCTGGTTACAAGACCCCAATCGCAAAATGGAAATACAAATATTTGGATATTTTCTGTTATAGAATACACTTAAAGAAACATTAAGCTCTTAGTATTGATAGAGTAGATGGTTTGTCCGACTAAGTTGAGTTTCAAGACTTAAGAGCTTACACCGAGTATGCCCCGAATATTATTATATACTGCTAATTACAGATTATGCCTCATCGCTTACCAGAAGATAGTTTGACAGTGGTATTTTGGATATTGTTTATATTGCATAGGATTTTACATGTGTACGCATTCAGACTCTACCGCATAACATCTTCCTTCTTCTTTACCTCCATATACTGAGTAGAAACGATAAAGTCCGACGTCTAGATTGGATGGAACTATAGAAATGAATAAATAGTGTACCGTGTATTGCAAGTTTCCCGTGCCCACACATCGAGTTCTTTACATTGTCCACAAGTATAGAAAATTCTTCTGTGTTTCCATCTTTGGATCTTACACAGAGTTACTACGTTGGTGGGGCGTGGCTTCCTGAGCCGGCCCAATTATTAGCTATTATTCTCGTACTCAAACGAGCGTCATTTTGTACCAGTTCTGTTCTTACCAATGGTGGAGTGCAAACTGCGCTAACGTTTTTGCCGGGTCAGTGGAAGTTTAAGACTTTGTTCTATCTTTAGGAGACATGCCGTATAGGTTTATCTAGACACTATAATCGTGTGTGTTGGCTATAAATTTAAAGTTTCACATGATTATACAGTTGGATAGTTAGTTTTCGACGCTTTAAAAAGAGGTGTATAAATTAAAGTGTTGAGTTGTGGGTACTGTGTAGGTATCTGGTGCAAAAGGTACAACTAGAGATGTACCTTGGTATTTTCAAAAAAGTTCAAAAGGGTTGTCTGGCAAAATCCAACTAAGATATAATTTGCTTTGAAGTCTATTAAATTATTCGAAAAAGTACGACGCTAACTGAGTGTGCTCTTCTTTTCGTAGGGTTTGTTATTCGTTTACGTTTCCATGGGTCCGGAGTTTAAGTTGTCGTAGGCAACCATTATAACGTTCTTTATTTTCCGAACAGATGTAGGTGTTACTCGTGCTTCTTCGGGCAAGAGCACAACGAGCGCTTGTACGCTAAAAGTCAAAAATTAATTATCGGATCCTTGTTAAAAAGTTTCGCCATTTTACTACAGGATTATCATTGTTAATACAGCATGCTAAAGTAGCATCGAGCTAGGGCATACCTATGTCTCAGTTAATAAGTGATTTGATATAAAACACAAGGCAAAAACAATTTCAGTTATTGTTACGTTTCGACTCTAGCACGTAGAGCTTATCCTAAGTCTTAAAAGAAATATAGTTATCAATGACCATTATATCCTGTGGCGAATTAAATACGTGGTCTTATAAACGAGGTTCAGAAATACTTTTATATTGGGTTATTAAAATACGTATTTTTTAAAGGTTACCATCAGCCTTTGGTAGGTATATTTAAGAATAAAGATTATCACATAACATTAGCAACGGTGTGCCCTGTTAAGGTTATAATTGGATACTTGAATCACTGAAATATCATAATAATGTAGCACATGGAAAAAGAATGTTCTGTGCTGGAACATTTGTGTCGAGAAATTTGCCTCCTTAGCTATGGTTCCAGTTTCTTTTATTCACGCATGTGTTATAGAGATTCCCGAACACTCAGGTTGTTAATTTAAGCTTCCGATGGTAATAGGGACGAACCAGGAAAAAGTCTGTCTAGTTGATTCTATATTAAATTTGTTAAAAGAATGGTGGTGAGTTCACAAGTCACTCCGCTACGCACTATTATGTTAAGGGTATATATATGTATTATGATAATTAGATAGAGCACAATAAGTTATCTCATTGTGAGATATACACTGAATTCATTTATATATGAACGTGTGAATTATTCGAGTCATTGTCCTTGGAAATCAGGGACGACATGGCTCATATAAGGACGGGAGAGAAATAATTTAAAGAGAGATATATTTTTCCAGTATGACAAAAGACGATCTATACCATGTTTTGTTAAAGTATATGTACTTATGTTTGTAAAATAGAATGTGGATAAATATTCGCATAGAAGCACCATATTTAATACCGGTCACTTGCTTATGTCGTGCACGTATTTTTCACGTGTACATTACTGACAAAATTATGTTAAAAATTTTACGGGGGGGGGCGCCTCCCATTGCCGGACTATGTAAAGTTATCTGGTCGCTAAATATATTATATTAATTTCAAGGATTTCGTTAACCAGGTATGTTTGAAAATTTTGTGGTTATACCTCTGTAGAATGAATAGCGAAAGGACACATCGCCAAGGTGGGTATTCAGTCGCTGTTTATAGTAAAGACATAGTTGCCCTAGTTATTGGTAATCATGATGTAGGGGTAAATGAATATCTGATGTTTTTTAAGCAACTTTGTTTAAAGTGTATGGAAAATTCAATAAGGTATAGATCAGCTGTGAGGAATGTACAATTAAGCCGAGAAATTCATATATGTGAAAGAACCTCAACTGTACAGATTTTGAAGAATTTTTACCTTAGGCACTACATTAAGATAGAAAGAGGAGACTATGGTCTTAATAATGTTTCTACCATGTTGTTCTAGTTTTATGTTAAATAAGCACTATCAATGTAATCATATATATAGAGGTATAAGTTGCATAACTACTGACTTCTATCGGCTTTATTCTCCAAAAAAATAAAACCATACCGAATGAGTGTAGATAACTAGCGGTATCTCCGTTTGTAAAATGTTAGAATAAGAGTTTTCGACCTGACTACACGACAGTGTAAGTAGATGTATTAAGTGTAATAAGCTTACCATTTGATAATCGAGAATCACAAAGAGAAAAAATTTGAGAGTGTCGGAAAACTCATAACAGTATATGTATCAAATATCTGCAACACGTAAAGCTTGGAAAGAAGATATGTCTAGGTTTAGGAGATCGGGTCTATTATATTTACGGAGTTTAAACCTCCTTAAGTATTTAAACTTCAAAGATTACAGTATGAAAATATCACGAGTTCAGGAGTGACCGGTACAGGGTGGTATGATTGGTGCGATTTAGTCCTGTGGTGAAATCGTTTCATAATGTATGGCAGGGAGTTTAGACTATGGGTAGATGGATGATATAGCTGTCCACTATGCTTGGACAATTATTTAAAGTTTGGTTGCAACTGAACTTTGGAGTCGTATAGGTCTACAAAAAGTTGAGGGTGTAGGTCTTAGTATTTAGATAAAGGTGAGTAAGAAAGTAGAGGTGTTACATTATTATGATTTAGTCAATTGATATGAAGTTGTGGAAATGCGCTCAACCAGTAAGAAGTGGTGATTGAGGTAGAAGTAATGTTCTGCTATTTCCAACATAAAATTCGCATTTTAGGATTATTTAATAATGCCACTCTGGTTAATATAATTCCAAGTTTTTAGTTGCTCAGGCTTCAATTTTCAAGGGACCATATAGTAGTTCAGAGAGATAGATCAGTGTATTGATCGAAAAATCAAAAAATATTTCTACAATTAAATGATGGATTATAAGTTTGATTTCTACAGATTCCTTTCAGATTTCTTTTCATGGTGTTGGTGATAGGAATAGTAGTGCTCGCGACAGTAGTTTTACTAGTGGCCGATCTGAAGAGAGCTCCAACATTTTCTGAATGTGCAAGTTATGCCATACATATAGGATTCGTGAGGACATCTGAAGGTAGTCTCCCTAGAAAATTTCACCGTTCTAACAAGAGTTTTCAAATCTCGGCCACTAAGTACTCTCCCTATTAACATTGATTCGTTCGATCAATAACTCATTCTTATTTATAATAAAACGAATGCTTCCTGTTATTAATCACCGTTTCATAGGTTCTTTTTGGGTGTTTTTTTTTTTTTTTCTTTTTCTCTGCATGCTTTTTCCAAGGGATGTTTCTTCGGGATATCTGATAAGTGGGGATTATTTGTGACAGTGCTTAAGCTCTCTAATTCGAGTTACATTATTATTATTCATATTTCTCTTAAGTATAGTTAATTTAGCTTCAACAAGACTTGATTGATTAGTGTATTATGTGATGTACAAAGGCTCTCACTATGTGTGAAGAAGAGGAGGGTTGTTTTCTTAATTATGTTAATTATATTTTATATGTGTATAATTATGATATATATATGTTTTTCAATATGATTTATTCATAATTTTTGTTTTTTTTTAAATATAGAAGAAATATCATTCTATTATAACGTAGGAAGAAAATTTATTTACATAAATTTCATTACTTTTTTCGGTGGAGGTCTTAGTAGAGATACTCATTAATAACTTTTAGTTATTTTTTATGTTATGCGATTTGGTTATTTAAAAACATATTTTGAAAGCATTTTTATGATGGTTTGTTTAAATTTAAAAAAACGTATTTCTTGCATCAAATTTTTTGTGTGCAACATAATGACGATGTGTAACGAGATATTGTCTCCACAGAATTATTCGAAGAAACAAAGTTCTGAGAGTTAGAAGCTTGACTTTCTGGTAATGAGTAGCAGTTACAGTGTTGCGCTGTTTATTTATATAAAAAGTTGAGAATTAAATACCTGTTCGTATTCATTTAACTGTGTTTATATATTTCATAAAGCTTCTAACTTTGGCAAATGATTTACAAAATAAGTTTGTGAAGAAAATTCTTTTTAAATTAGGCAGTTGTGAGATTATGTATTATTCTTCTGCTAGTGTTTTTGAGTAAGATTCGTACGCACAATAGTTGACTGATCCGATGTGTATTAATTATGCGTTGGGTTTACCATATATAGGGTACTATAATTTGGAAATATTTGATGCTGTTTCTAGTGCGACACATAGAAGGAGTAGATTAGCTTTATAATTTATGATTTGCTCCTGTATGAGCCTGATCCATTTTGCTAAATGCTCTTATTTGGGTCACAAGGCGAAGCAAAGTAAATATATATTATTACCAGGTAACGTTTTATTTAAACATTGACATATTCTCTAACTGTATTTTTAGTGCACATAAATCTATTTCTTTTGCCATCGAACCACATAACTCCTCATATTCAACTTCCATTGTAAGTTTTTGTTTTCTTCAGAAGTCTAATACTTCTTGAATATACTCTTATATTGCTCAATTGTTCTAAAGAAGAAAACTTGTATTTAACTTTATTAGAAGATTTTATTATTTTTAATAGAAAAAGGATTTTTATTTTAAGATATATTAGTTATAAAGAATTGCATTTAATACTTACTTGTCTATAAATATTATGTTTTATCTAATACTTTCGTGAAATTGATAAAGGAATATAAAAAAATATTTATAGAACATTCTTATATTCTTTCATCTTCTCCTTCCGAAATGATAAATTATACTATTTTTTACGAAGTAAAAAGTTTAATAAATTATTTAGGTAAGTAAATCTTCGTTTATATCCTAGGTTTATGTTTAACATCTTAATTCTTTTATATTTAAGTAAATCTTTCAATAGATTTTGTGATATTATTCTAATAATATAAAATAAAAAGACCATTATTTACTGCACTTCTAAGGGCGAATTAGATGCTACCATTAGGTCAAACACGAATTCAAAGATTAGTAATGATTTACAAACCTCAGCTGGTATAGTTTAAATAATGTATTTGTAATGAATTTTTTTTTATTAATGAATGGTGTCGACGGTGACAGGAGCAGAATTACACTTACATAAGTATTACATTTAGTTTGGGAGTCACCACCTCCGGTTTGTGGTTGATAAAAGGAGTCACGAAATTTCTGGTCTGTACTGATGAAGAGACCCTGTAATAAAAGAAAATGTGATCTATTATCACAATGATTGTGTGTTCCAGTTACTCTTTCCCAAAAAGAACACAAATATTTCCAGGAGTAAGTAAATTTTATGACATCATTTTTTTGGTGATTACGTCACTGTTTCCCCTGTGACGTATTCGTGACGTCATCAATTATTAGCTGAAATCACAATTTCCTCATCTCATATACGCATGCAGAAGTTTTGTATTTATAGGTTGATCTTCATTTATACGTATATATTTATTAGTAAAAATATTCACTGTAGTGACATTTACTATTTTTTTATGTACCCAATATGGGATAAATTTAATAAGTATTAAAAAAAAAAAAAAAAAAAAAAATGGTTTTTTAAAAATTTATTATTATAATTGCATTTTATATAATTTATATCTTTACATATTTTCTATAAAAGACTTTGTCTTTTTTTATTACTGAATATATTTTTTACTACTGTGATTGTAGTATGTTCTCAGCTCTAATCCTTTAACTATTGTGATCGTAATAGAAATAATCCGCATTCCAGGAGCCTCACAATCCTCATTTGCGATCCACTTCAGTGAAACATTCTAGATAATAATTTTTTTTTTTATTCTTTCTATAAAGTAATTTATTTATAATTTTCTCAAAATCAAAATTCTTTTCTAAGTTTAAAATTGGTTAATATTATTTATATTTTAATATTTAAGTATATATTATTTACGTATATATAAATTTTATATATAGTGGTTTATATATTTATATATTTATAAATAAGTTATATTTTTATATTATTCATTGGATTATAATATATAATAATGATAATATGGATATATATAATTATAATATATATATATTATATATATATTTTTTTTTTCTTGTCACTTTTTTAATTGCATTATCAATATGTAAATATTCTTTATCTGCCTGCAACAATCATTATGTTAAATATTTACATTGTTATTCGAGTTATCTATCTAATTTTCATGGGATTTCACAGCTTCATCAGTTTGTTAAAATATAAAAGTTGTATATAAAACTGTTAAAAAAATCTTTTATATTATATTAATAACGGGGTTTTTTATTTGTGCCTCAGTATTCCAGTTTATAACTTGACTTTGCTTTTAAAAGATTTTTTTTGTCTTTTATTATTCAAGCCTATTACAGTAAAAAATAGTCATTATGTTTATTTTACTATATTATTATTTGACTATTAAAATTATAACTAATTTTATAAATAATAGTTAATATATTAAATATTTATTATTATATAATATAATATTAATTATTATTGTCTTCGTTTTTATAGTACATTAGTTAAGAATCCGAGTTCACTATGGGTTGTATGTGTGTGTGTGTGTTGATACATAAAGTAATATTTAGGAAGAACTTTAAAGATTATCTTTCTCTCTCATCTAATATCCGGCGTGTGATAACTCAGAATGTTTGTCTTCTGATCGTCCTACAGATAATAGAATAAGTGGTACAATAGTCTACCAGCATCCGATTCACCCTTCACACAAGGTAATTTACAGTACTCAATTTTCCTGCGATAGTCTCAACAAATAATTACAAGAAAGAAAAGGTAGTAGGGCTTATAATTTTAGATAAAGAAATAAGTAGCAGTACGTTATTTTTTGGAACACTTTTATAATACTGACATGCTGTAAGCACTAAATTTTCTTTCGTCGGTTCTTTCTGTTTTAATAGCTTTTATATGAGAAAGAATGGGAAGAGAGCTTGCAGAGTGAGTGTACATTTTTGTGGGAAATAGTAAGCAGTTTTGATCACAATTGTCAAACCCCAGACGCGCTTGTGTAAGTAAAATTTGTTGGATTTTTTAGTTCCTTTACTGGGAAATTAATATTTTAATGCGCGTTAAAAAGGCCCAGTACAGAAAAAGTCACGTATATATCAATACTGTTTGATTAATTTATTTAATTATTATATGTTACTTATATTTTCATTTTCAAAATATATATTTTTATATTATATTATTCACAATGTCTAATATATATATAATATTAGTAATAAATATAATCACATGAGTATTATATATATTATTATTAATATAGTTTAATTATATATATATATATATATGATATTATATATATTAATATATATATATATATTATATACATACTATATATTTAATATAATATATTAACATTTATTTTTGTGTTTTAGGTGAAGTTAATATGAAGGAAAGAATTAAGAACACAACTCTGTTCATTAATGATTTTGTTGGATGAAGTGCATCTTGTCATGAATCGCGATTCAAAGAACTACAAATAAAAAAGCTTTAGAAGAAATTATGAAGAGTCTCACTCAAGAGGCGGGTTAACAGGGCAAACTATTGCAAGCATTTATTCATTTCATTTAATATGATTTTGACTTGTGTTTTTTCTCATTATTTTCTTTCTAAATATTTATTATATTTTTGGTTCTTTTATAAATCTATTGCGGATTGATATTACGAGGCTGACTTGTCCTCGAGGTTATTAACAATTTCAAGTCGATTTTGTGAGATGGCCAGGAGGAGCATGTTTGAAGAGAAAGTCCATTCCTGTAAGTCGTTAGTCATAGTACACTATTAAAATATTGGTTTTAATTTTTTTTTGATGTTATGGGCTAAACTAACCAACTTTTCATGTTTATCTCTGATTATTTCTATTCTTTCTGACAGTTTTCTTTCAATCTCTCCATCTCGTACGTTGTTGTACATTTTCTAATATTCTAGTATTTATTTTTGTGTCTCGTGTGTGAATTATTATGTTATGAGTTGATCAAAATACTCATGTTTCTGTCAACCTTTCTTAGGGACATTTATGTCGTTACCATCAAACAAGGTTAATCAAGTGCCGAAATGCCTTCTGATCGAGGAAGATACCGTGTTGTTTTTAAACGACGAGTTAGATAAAGGCTCAGATTCCACCCATAGTTGCCCGTTGTAGACCGGATGTGTGCTATAACAGCCGAGTTTATATTCACAGAATATTTCCTCTTCTAGTGTTTCAAATTCCGATGTCTAGGCCTACATTTTAAATTATGTTATAGGTTTGATCGCTTCTTAGTCCCAGAACACTCCGATTTTAAAATAGGGTCTTACATAGACGATGTGCTTGCGGCTTGGCCGAGTCTAAATTGGTTTCGCTGCTATTGGAACTATTATTTTGCCGACGAAGAATCAGCAACAGATCTGAGAAACTGAGGGCTTTCTTATACCCTGTTTCCTGTTTCTCACAAAGAGGTAATGTTTCAGCGCCATTTATTCTCAATCTAACTGAAAAACTGTCAAAGGGCTATCTCTCGTGTATACATTAAAGACTGATTTTCATTATGCCTGGACCCACTTAATTCTAAGAGCTCTTTCGAGGCTTTTAAAGATTTTATTGACGTGAAGTGGAACTCTCATCACTCACCTCCCTGAGTACTCTTACAGAGTCCAAGTGTAGGCATACAGTTGTTTTCTAGATTCTCGATCTGAGTCTAGATGTTACATGGTGTCATTTTCTTTTCTGAACAATGAAGTTTTAGTTTTTCTTCTTTCAATTTTATATAAAATGCTTAAGCCGCAATTCCAGGAGGACATTCGGATATGAGAATTTCTACCATATTCTAATTCGGATACCCGCAACAGATACCAAAGCTATCTAAAAAAAGACCATATAATAGATTAAGCGACTATACTAAAGAAGTATAATCTTCGGGCGCAATAGGAAATATAAAAGAATGCTATTTCATATGCTTTACCCTTACTCTATACCAACGATGATCAAAATGATTTATCCTTTATCTTTCAATACGATTCTCCTATAGTATGATTAAACTCAACTAAAAATTGATTTGCATATTCATTTATTTCTAAACTTTCAAGAACTCTAGGAATCAAACAGACTTCATTCCGTGAAAAATCGGTAATAAAGTATTTTCCCCATATGCATGAAAGGGTTAGGTCACCATTACGTTCTCAAATATTATATACGACCTTTTTGCTCTTCACTCTGCTATTTTTCAAAAATCATATATTATAGAGGGTGATCACGCAGAGATGATTGCCAAAATCAAACAGTTTATGGAATCTTATTCATCTTCACAGATGATTTAAATTCACGGTATAAGTATACACATCATTCTGAATTAAGAAATATTTTACTTCATAAAGTAGGTATTATATATATTATATTCTTCATTTTCTAAGAGTTTTTATTATGTTTTACACAAGGTCAGAGCGGCCGTAATCAGCATAGATGTTGTTAAATTTTTGTCTAAAAAAAAGTTTTTAGGTTCAGTATATATTTATACCTAGCATTACCCTCACATGACTCCAGCCTGAGGTATATATAGTATAAAGTGCTATACTTATATTTATATAGTAAAGTAAAAAATAATGATAATAAGTATTATACATATAATAATATATTAGTAAAATATATAGATACTAATAAGTATATACATAGTAGTTTTATATTAATATATTAGTTAGTATAAATAAATATAATTATTATATCCTGGAGCGACGCAATTAATCTAATCTCCACCCAAAGTAAGTGGTGAGATTAATATGGCTTTAAAAAATATTTACTACTCCTTACTTACCTATATCTTGTATTCTTGTCTAGCATTAACATTTTCTTTCATAGGATTGGATAAACTAGCAGTATTTTAATTCTCTATATATTATCTACTACTCATATCCCATTCTATTGAATGCCTGATTTAACTCTTCCATTTCCTCCAATAATGCTGATTCTTCCTCTATTTTAGTGTGCGAAACTACAAGAGCGTACACCCAACACTGAATTTCTTAACTTCGCTCATGCTTATGCATGATATACAGAATGCCGCAACATCTTAGTATTTATTTCTTTGGTCTATTCCTGAAACACCCTGTATATACATATATAGTATACATAACATCTGGCGAAATATCGGTTTCATGTTCAAATATAACCCAATACATGGCGCTTGAAAATGTGAAAATTAAAGGAAATAGAGAAAATAAAAAAGAAGAGATTTCTAGACTTTACCAGTTTGAAAATGTAAGTTTAAACATAACTATTAAGTCTGGGTTCAGAGAAATAGAAAAATAAATTATTGAGACTGTGAGTAAAGGTGTGTCGCACGAGTCATTCTTAAAGGAAGAGGATAAAAAAAGAGAGCTGAAAGAGCAGAATCTATTGTAATGACGATAGTATTATAAGTAATATGACGAAACAATTCAGCCGACAAAGAGATATTTGACAGTGCTAGTTTAATCGGAATAATATGCAACACGCATTTATAAGCTCCATCATTTCAAGGAGAGTTCTATGTGTGAAATCATCTCAGAGGTGCAATGCATGCTCTATACAAGGGCTATCAACATCCCTATACAGATAGAAGCAATTGAGGTGTCTTGAAAAGGTTTGTTTCGAAGGTGCTTCATAACACCCCGCTTCTTAGATGATTGCGTAGTAAGAGATAGTGTGATCTATCCAAGAAAGATCACGATTATTGGATTGTAATTGATGTAAGAACTATTTTTGAGATATTGAAAACAATCCCGTTAGCTTCTGTTAACTATTCTGCTATATTCTATAATGTCCTGATATAATATCTTAGTTTACTCTTAGCTTAATTACCTCTTATAGATTAGTGATAAGTTAGATTTATAAAAGTAAGAAATACTTTTTTTGATATAGGACATAATAACATCATTTGGAAACTATACTTGACACGTATATTTAAAAGCGCCTAATATTTTTGTACTAGCAGACTGTATTTGACACAGCTTAATAGTTATCTGGTCATTTATTCCCAGTTTGTTATAATTTTTCCCTGTTTCTGAGAATGTTTATTAATTTTTATTACACCAGTTGTTAAGTTCTGAATCCTATATGTTTTAAGGTTAAAAGATGAATGGGATATATTGAATTAAAAGAAGTAATTATTGCAGTATCACCTAATTTCACACTTTTAACTTAATATCTGCGTATGTGCGTCATAAATAATGGGGTGTATTTTAGAGTTTGCTTTATTTATACATCTTCTTTTTCAAATCATTGTCTACTCGTATACGCCTCTTCCTCCAAAATCAACGCATAACTATCACTAGCGCACGGCATCACTTATACACCATCTATCATCACTACACACCAACATAGTAACCAACACAAAAACACGTCACATATTATTGCTCAACACGACTGGTCAACCACCACAACAATATAATAGCTATATTGAATAATATTTATCTTCTATTCTTCCTCTTATTTATTTGAATCATTATCCATTATAACTTTTACCATTATATATACGGTATATTTATACTAATAGATTATATTATAGTATATATAACTATCTTCCATAAATCTATTTTCTTAATTTTGTCTACGTTAATTATACTTTATTATTATTAATTTTTACTTTTGTTCGTTTTGTTTATGTTCTAAATCTTTTGACTCTAATTATTATTTTAGATTATATAAACTTTTATACATTTCTTGTAATGTAAGTCCGAACTAGATTACTTATATATGCAATGGCTTGGATGATTGGTTTTTGTGTGTTAAATCTGATACAGATGACGTTTCTCTCGAGGGGCATATAACAGGACAAACATTCGATCAAGAGGTTATCTATGAGACAGTGCCTATCATGTAACTTAAATTTGCTTTTACCGCAAGTTTATAAATAGGGGTACACTGGATTTAATAAGATGTATCATCGAAAGGGTGAGGTGATGGTTAAAGTGAGATAATATCACTAGTTTAAGCCGATTTGAATTGAAGAATGATAGTTTTGATTTACGAAATTGATGGTGATATGATGATGCAAATTGCGTAATAGGAGTTTGAACGTAACGTTACTTATGTTCTTGTTTGAGAGACCTATAAATTTGAGAAAAACTATAATTTCTTGGAAGGATCTGTGATTATCGAAAATTTTCCCAAAGTACAAGTCTAAGAATTAAAAGGACAAAGAATAGAATGCAGAGTGTTTAGAAAAAGTTGTGAATGTAGGAAGGTGTATGGTGCAATTTAAATCCTTAGCGAAATAAAAAAGGGACTAAGCCTGAGTGCTCTAGAGTTTTGGCATTGAGATTATTAGTCAAGCTCATTTGAGTGGAATAGAGGTATACATTATAGACTAACATACAATCTGTTCAGATGGACAATCTTAGGAGTATTTTAGGTGTGA
>JABUQX010068786.1:0-43009 GCA_015478945.1 Trachelipus rathkii | reverse complement strand
ACAAAGTGAATTAATGAAAGACCTTTTTCATTCTTAGAATAATAAAAATATTAACAAACCACAGTCACTTTAAATCACTGCAAAAATTTCATTCGCAATAATGTTTATACTATATTTTTGTCCCGTGTGGAAGCAAAAGCAGTAGGTTAGGAAAAGATCAGAGGTTTGTTGCTTCATGGCTACGTTATTAAGCATCATTTATTTGCTGTGAATTGAAGTTGTCTTCATTTCCATTCTATCCTTTAAGTGGTAAGTTCCTAAGAATGTTTTATCGCCTCAACTTTTTTTTCTATATGCACATGCCGACCATGAACAGCTATGTGATTGTTTACTGCCTTCGACCTTCAACTCTCATTAGGCTGATAACATCCACCAGCTTCATTTCAATAATTATCCATAGTGGGTGTATCCTCAGAAAAGAATTCTGAGGAATATGCCAACTATGGATAGAATATAAAGGATACAATAATAGTTAATCCACAAATAGCAGCCCATAGGAAGAATGTGGAACGGAATGCAAAGAACCGGATAAAATACCAAGAAGTTAAAAAGTTTACAGATTAAAGCTGTGCCACAGTTTATTGAAAGCCTTCAATATGCTGGTGGGTGCCCACAAAAAAAAGATTCTATCAAAGCAGAAGAGCAGAGGACAAATAGTTTTGTGGAGAAAGGAAAGATCCACCAGTAGAGAGGTTCTATTACAGAAACCATCCTCCAGGATTAAATCCAGAAAGGGGGGAAAGTTTAAAAAAGTTTTGTTTTAGAATAATTTAAGATGTTTTTAAATCTTCTTGTTATTGAATACGATTGTGGGAAAACTAAAAGGAAGAACAGAGACGTTTAAGGTGATAGGACGAAAGTTAGATTGTTAACTGGGGTCCTGCTTATTCAGTACATTGGCTGGATGAATTGCACCTCATCCAGTAGGAGAATGCTTGCTGAAGTTGATATGCAGTTGACGGGGAACAGTTTCGCAAGGCAGACGCGAGCGTTTGCAAAGCCCAGAGAGGAAACTAAAAGTTTGAGGCACATTTTTCGTGAACGAATAACTTCATCACTCTCCCTCCCCGCCTTCAGTGTTAAACCCGAAATAATATTTTTAATGATGAAAATTAAGAAGGCAAGAGAGAAGAAAATGGCTCTGCATCTCTCTAAGTCGAATTTTCGAAGCCAAAGGATGGTCCAAAGTTGTTTGCAAAGCGTTTAACAACAAGTTTAAGACAGCGGCTTGTGTTACGGACGAGAAAGTCAAATAGAGGGAGAGAGGAAAAAGCAAAGTGCGTAAGTTTGTTTTTTGCATTTAATGTCAGAAAAAAAGTGGAGGATTAGGAGGGGAACCAAAAGATTGTTGCACATGCATAATCTCTACATACAAAAAAAAAAAGTAGTTTAGGATCCACTGATAAAAAAAATTTGATCTGGTTCCACTTTGTCAGTCGAGAGTGAAATGTATAAAAACACTAATTCTGACAAATCAAGATATCAGTTTTATTTCAATGGATAGAGAATGGAATGTATTGCCTCCAGTATATATACTATATATTATACTTATTGCATATATATAGATAATATGATTCTATATAATATATATATATATTAAAATATATATTATATATATATACATATATAGATATATAATATATACCAAGCTAGAATTAAAATACAGGTCAATAAGAAAACATATAACTTAATAATAAATTTTTGATACATCCACCCCCATACATATCTGAAACCAGTTCAACATGAACTAATGACCAAACCTTCTCCTCATTTCACATGTGCTTTTCTGATTTTCTCATGTGATCTTTGTGCCTACGTAACAAGTGTGATAATTGGCAGATTTTAAGGCACAATCACCCTACCATTTCTCAATAACCCACACCCACATACAACAAGATGATAGCAGTAATAAATGAGAACAGTCACCCGTAAGGAAGCTCGAGTACTGAAATTAATGTTCTTTGAAGACCAAACAGAACCAGAGGGCCCTGACATCACTTTCTGTTCCCCTCCCTCAAATTTATGTCACTATTACATGGCAAACCTTTCAAGAACTCTCTCCTCAGATTTTACAATACTTATCATAATTCAACACAAACTTCCAATAACATCATTTTAAAAAAAAAAAAAAATTGATGCTACTGCCAATACCAATTCCTGGAAATTTCTAGCCCAATACCAATACTTCCCATTAATTTGTTATATTGTAAATTTTTTTATGTTATGAAAAACCACTATCAATATATTTTATAAACTTCCGAACCGGAAGGTTTCAAGAACATAACATAGTTACATTAACATAGTGATTTGATATTTCGTCCTGGAATATATTTATTGTATAATATATTATTATATTATAATATACTATATATATATACATATATATTAATATATTGTATAATATATATATATATATATATATATATATATATATATAGTTGAGAAAGCTGATAAATAACTAGATGAATAATTAATTCATTAAGTTTATATATAGAATAGATATACTATCAATATTATATATATATATTATAATATGATATTATATATATATATATATATATATATAATATATTATTATATATATTAATATAAAACGGTATATATACCTCTAAGTACAAAATTCTTTTGTTTTTCTTTTGAGTTTGTGATTCCAAGTATATTTTTCTTCCATATCTGAAAAGTGGGAATATAGGCTTAGTATATATATATATAGGGGTATATAGAATATAATATAATATACTTATATATATATATTATATATACTATATATATTATAATATATATATATAGTATTATATATATATATTCATCACCACCCACCTTCTTTCCAACACTTGGGTAAGCATGCACTGGAACAGAAAACCATTTCCACCTTGAGCAAGTTTCCCAATTATAGAGATAAGACTAGAAAGTCATATGAATTTGGCATGTGGTTCAATGTAGGCTTATTATCCCTTGGCCCAGGTGGCCACAAACAATGCCCCTTTACAAAACCCTGCCATTCACTACTATTACGCACCTTTCTACTCGTCTCTGCCAAACTCTCATTTTTATCATTCAGGCATTCCTTTACTGACTCAATCCGACTATCATCTCTTCAGTCTCCAAGCCGGTTGACTCTTCCAGCACATCACCACTATATATCCACTTGACCAACCGAAACCGACTATCATTTATCCTTCCCACAATGACCAAACCATCTCTTATACTTTCAATATATTCTCTCATTTACTACTCCTACTACACGGTTTTTCTCAGAAATCAGTAGATTACTAATGTATCACTTTCGAACTCATAAACTTAATAGAAGCGATAAAAAATGCCCATTTTGTGACTTTAGATCTTCTAAACAAACTAAAATTGTGGATCACATTAGATGTCATACTGGTGATAGACCATACAAATGTCCTCATGTAAGAATAGACCCTAGCTCACGCAAGACTTAGTCCCTTCACATCCACCCAAGGATTAATTTGCACCAGCCCACATCCTACCATTCACAATACTTTCCTGTACCGGCACTGAATCACCCATTCAACGTAACATCTTAAGAGGGCACTTGTATACCCATTCACAAACCAAAGCTTACTTTCAAATCTCATTGTATGATTTACTTTCATACCCTTCCTTTCACAGGCTCTGCCAAACTACCTCTACCAAATCCTCTAAACTCTCTTTTTCTTTCATATTCGCCACAACAAAACCAAAGATCATTTTCATATTAATACGGTATTAGGGCACATCCTCCACTCGTCTTCTATTCTTCATCGTTTTCTAATTACCATCCCCTGCCAACCCCACCTCTAATTCTGCATCATAGAATGCATTTAGATATTAGAAATAACCAAGGAGAATAACACATTCTTACCTCACTCCGCTATTAATTTATTAAACCAATCACTTTTCCAACATTCATTCTTACACACGCTCTTCACAATCGTCATTACATACTTCTGATTCCATTCAGAAGCCTACACCAACAGAGCTATCACTAACACCTTTCCATAGAGCTTCCCTATTTTCCTATCATATGCCTGTTGCAAAATCCATAAAACCTAATATCAATTTATTCTTTCTTCTCTCATTTTCTCAATCAATTTGGTTTGCAAACTAGGGGGCACGAAGGGGGATTTTGTCCCCCTTCTGTCCCCCATGGGCTCGGGCCCCCTAAAAAAACATTTCCAGTAGAGGCTTCGAGGCCCCTAGAACTTTTTGACCAGTAGTGGGGGCTCGAGCACGATGGGACAAATGCTCCCATCTTTCCTCCTAAAGGCCCCCCGACAACTGATATCTATCGGTCTACTCTAGGGTGTTTCATTAAGTATATATATATATTAGTATAATATATATATGATATATTAATATATATGTATATATATATATATATAATATATATATTATTATCATATATATATATATATATATATATATATATTATAATATGATATATATATATATATTATATATATTATATTATTATTTATATATATATATAATATTATATATATATATAGTTATATATATATATAGATATATATATATTATATATATATATATATATATATTCAAACAGCTTGTACGCGAAAAGAAGCACGAGTCAATCCAGACTAGACATATTATATAATATACTTAATCTGATAATATTTAACTAAAATATATCTTGATGAAAAAGTGTGTGAGGTATTGCTTAATATAAATATTTTCTCTACTAGTCAATAACAATTATAATATAATAATAATAAATAATATAAATATAACTAATAAATTAAATATTAATAATAACAATAAATTAATATAAGTAATAATATAATAATAATATATTATGGATAAATTAATAATAATTAATAATAAAATAATTAATAATTTAATTAATAATAATAATCATAAATATGTAAATTAATAATATAATACTTAGCCTAACAATTAATTATAAATATAGAATATTAAGGCCTATCAGATCTTAAAGTAATTTTATAGCTATAATTTGATCTTCTAAGGTCAGGGATACTTTTGCATCCACCATCTTATATCGCCTTCTGTACAAAGAATGTAGCTTGTATAGCCAAAACAAGGTGATGCCAATTCTTGTCGCTTATTGGTGATTTTTATTATGATTCATTTTTTTTTTTATAAAAAATCAACGTTTGTGAATTTTTTTTGAAGTTTTTTTTTTTGATTATTTTCTATCTTGTTTCAGATTTCGTTAATTCAGCCACCTTCCCATCTCGCCCTATAATACTAGATTCAAACGCTATGTTGATTATAAGTGTTATTTTTATAATAACTTTAATTTTATGAAAAATACAATATATATATATATATTGGGTATATATATATATTTATATATATATAATATTATTAGCGTATATAAATATATTATATATATATATATATATATAATATATATATAATATAATATATTGTTATATATATATTGTTACTATATGATGTATATTATAGTTTTTATAAATATATATTAGTTATATTATAACATATAATATAAATATATATAGTATATATATTATATTATAGTATATATATATATATATATAATAATATATATATAATTATATATTTATCGTATATAATCGTATATAATATATACCCACTCATCACTAACAAAATAACAAACCTCAATACCCAAATCACCAACCTCATCCATGGGAGACCACACACCACCAAATAAGTTTTTTCAGTAATACTGTCACAAGTCCATACATCCGAAACGAATGAACTGCCACAACATTGATTTATTTGTTATTATATAATCAAGAAAACCTGGCAAGTCACAAAACAAAAAAACAAAATAAGGAAAAATGACCTGGGCTGTTTCTATTGGAAAACTACAACCAAAAAAATACAAATCTAACCAAAAAAAACAACCCCCCTAATCGACCTGCACCTCAACGAAAAAATTGATCAAACAAAAACAACACACCTCAAATCAAAAAAATATCAACCAACATTGAATTTTTTTAGTTTTACCCTGGATAAACTTTCCTTTTTTTTTTTAATACCATATCTCCAAAACAAAAAAAAAACAACCACCCAACGACCAAATCCACCAACTACCAAAAACCATATAGCTAAAAACAATTTCTCTGTAATACTCAACCCACCGACCTTGCTTAATATTACTAGGGAATATAATTAAAAGAAAAAACACTACTCAGGAAAAACTCCCTCTCATCCCTGTCTTAGACCTACAACCCTCAAGCTCTTCCACCCAACTGTGTACAACGTGATCTTTTATTACAAGTGCGGATGGCCGGACTCGGAACGCCAAGCTGATCACGCGTCTTAATTCCGATTTAGCACAAATACACATTTCCCTTCAAATAAACCCCTCTTCTCAAAAATTAATAGTCCAGTATATCCACTATTTTGTATTAAATAGAGTAAAAACACTCAAAAACATTTATAAAAACTTTAATTAAACTCTACCTAATAATTTTAACATTCCATCTAAAACACCTTGGCGAAAAAGCACTTCTCCTATCACTGTATTATTTATACAACTTTACTCGAACAAAAAGTTTTTTATTTCTAAAACATTGTATGAATGTGTTTCGTACAATCATATAAACTATTATACCCTCAATCTGGAAATCATACAAGAAGCCGCCGCATCACACTACCTAAACTCAATCCAAAAAAATGACCCCCATACTCAATCCCTTCCGTCCTATACCGCCCAATTTCTCTCCTTTCCTCTATTAGTAAACTACTGGAGAAGAGAAACTTTAATTATTAAACATACAATCTCCCCCTTCTTTCACTCCTCCCAGATTTTTTCCAACATAGCGATTTTTAAAAGCAAGCCAGCTCCACAAAACTAACAGCCCGCTTTGCTTACCCTCACCCAACAACCATTCTCTTATCAATGGCTTCAAACCAATCCCTCCCATAATCCATTACTTCTCATCTAGCATTCAATTCAACCCTTATCAAATCCAAAGAGCCTTTCTGACACACAATAGTCCCCAAAGAATTTTAATCTGAGAATTAATGTCAAGAAAAAGAAGAATGCACTGATCAAATCCCCCTAGAGACAATAAGCTCACCATCAATAAAATTGTTCAAAAGTAAACAGACTTTCTCTAACTTTTTAAAGAATCTCACACTTAACGTTTGTTATTTTTGCTATGGGAAGGTTCTCTCCACACAAAAACACAACCTTCTCCCTCTTTTCTATTAAATTACTCAAAACGGCTTAGAACAGGCCACAGTCACTGATCGCTTTCCCATCATGGTACTCCGCCATTTCTATACTCTCCGCATTTCCTCTTCAGACCCTAATAAGGAGAAGGAAGAAAATGGAGGGAACTACAGCCCTTTTGCACAGCCACATCAGACCTGTCCAAGACGAACAAACCCTACCCCATGAACCAATCATTCACAACATTACGCTCAAAAGACAACTTATCCACGGATACGCAGATAATTCGCCTCATTTGCTCAAGCATCCAGAACCCGTAAGAGATATAAGCCACTCATTCACACCCGCAAGAATACTACAAACAGATTTAGAGAAACTTGGCGGCTACTCTCCAAGTAGAATGTTCTGGCTCTCCCCCGCTCAAGTCTCATCACATCACTTTCTAACCAACAGACTAGACCTCAACCCCACAGTCTGCGACTCCATCCCTGAGTATGATTTTTCTTTAAACAACATCCCCCCTCCCCCTTAAACAAAACTGCCTAAAAATATTAGTCATTCACCTTATTACACCACATGATGATTTCATCACACCCCAAGCCAATCGACCTATAATTTCGACACTGCATCAAACCCAACGGAGACCATTGAAGCTAAACACCACTCCGAAACCCATTGTGCCAACAAACAACTTTTCGTGACAGGAAACACAACCCTTCCCACCCACTTATAAACAATCAGCAGAACAAATACATTTAAACCTATGCTTCTCCCCGCATTGGTTTCCTTGACCTGTCAAAAATCAACTCGACAGAAAATCAGCAACAATAAAAACACACAAAACACCGCCCTTGGAATTATCACTGGATGCACTAAAACAACCCCCATATCCAACATCTATATGACAAGACTTACATTCCTTCCAATCATCTGGAGTTCGGGTGGGAATCCAATTTTCTACCAGAAAGACCCTAAATCCAACCCACCCTTGTCACCAGACCAAATTTTCTCCAACCCCTCCCGACACAGACTAGAAACCCCACCCTCCTCACCAGCCCTCTACCAATTCTAAAATAACAATCTACAAAAATTCTATTCCCCTCTCCCTCCAAATAGCGTTTCAATGGCTATTTTATCACATATCCCACACTCAAACTAACCAACCGTACCTTACAAAACCACCAATAACAATTTACTAAACTCCCGCCTACCCAAAAATTTCCCCCTATTAAACAGAAACACGGTCTTGGACACCGCAGGGCCAAAATTGACTCGCCTCGGATGGCTAAAGAATCAAGAAGAATCATTCACCCAAAAACTCTTATAATATGAATATTAAGATTCCGAACGGTACAGACTCAATTGTAATAACTCTCCCCTGCACTGTGCCCCAAGATGTACACAATTTACCTCATGACTCTAGAATGGTCTGAGCACCCATACTTCTCGCGGGAGTCACCGCCCGGACGCCCCGGATTTTTGACCCTATCTACCCGATTTTTCTTCTCATATAATTCTCATCCTTCCTCCGACACTAGTCGGAATACCGGCTCCCTCTTTATATGAGCCCTCGGTGCGCGCTCTGGCTTGACCATAGACAGCAGGTCTTCGTTTTAAAGGCAGCTGGGCCCTCAATTGATTGGGCCAAGGCAGACGTAGCTTATTTTCATATACTGGGTTTTTTATATATAAATATATATATTATATTATAATATTAATATATATATATAATATATATATATATATATTATAGTCTGATTGTCATTATACTCATATATAATTATCAAGATAATTTTTTCTAATTATTTTCAAAACCCATGTGAGTTATATATTTGAGCATTTGTTAATATATACTATATATTATATATAATATACAGGGTATCATATATATTATTATATATATATATATATATATATTATATATATATTATATAATATATATTATATATCCATATATATTAGTATATATATATAATATATATATATATATTAATATATATATTATATATATATATATATGCAAATAAATTCTTTTTATCAATGACCATATTTCTACTATACCAATCAATAGAAATACAGGTCAATAAAAATACATACCAATCAATCTTTATATTCCCCCATCCTAATCTTGACAGAGTCTACACAATTATTTTTCAAACCAATCTCCTCTAACACAATATAACAACCTGATATTTGCTGGTTATTTCAACGCACATCACCATACATGGCTCACCACCTAAACACCTAACCAAGAGTAAATACACTCATAAATAATTCACATTCTCTTAGTATTCTTAATAACAGAAACCAATCTACACCAGTACCTGGTCGCTAACATCAACTTCCAGAATTTTTTTTTAAAATGAACTCATCTATTAACTCATTGCAATATTAAATTATTTTCCTCTGACAATTTTACTGAAAATCACCTAATCTGAGGGCAATTTTTGTGTCTGTTCAGGTAGCCAGAATCAAGAGTTCGGAACACGTGTGGCTCTGCGATTCCCCATTACGAGTACAAAATAAATATGATAGCAGAACGTATAATGAATATACTTTTATTTTGATCATTACGTTTTTTTAGTTAGTGCTGTGTTTCAGTCAGTACTTATTATTTTTAAAAGTTGAGCTTTACCTCAAATCATTTTCAAATTCATCACTTTAATTTTGTAGTGATTAAATATAAAAATATATAGGTGCTTTGAATTATTTCATATATTATAAAATTTTAACAAATTTAATTCAACATGAATGGGATAAATGAATTAAATTTACTTGTTAAATAATGAATTTACCATAGCCAAATCTTTTTTTTTGTGTGTTCGTGTGCAGAAACATAGTAGTGTAGAAAGATATCTTTAAAAAATTAATAGTACTTCAAAATTTATCCTTCAAAATTCATATTTACTCACAGATACCTTTTTTTTTAATAGGGCTTACCGTATATAAGACTGTCTCGTGGATAATATGGAATGAAACGTTACATCACTATTATTTTTCAGTTACTTCTTAGACTTAAGTTTTTTGAGGTTTCTGGCTGGAAAGTGCTTAAGGTCCTGGTAGACATAAAAGGTTCATGCACCAGTGATTTTATTATAGGCCACTAAAATATAGAATAATGTCTATAAATGTTAAATTTTACCTATTAATTATTGATTAATCAAGATCTAGTTAAGAAGAATAAAATTTTCTAAAAAAGATAAAATCTATATAAATCCAAAATTCCCCTAAATACTTTTTGATAAAAACTTTGCTCTTCAATGAGTAATATCTCAAAAATATTTTTAAGTTGGTGATCTAAGATTAATAAATACAGAATTGCTTATATCTCCGATTGTACAAGCTTTTAGAGTAAATTGATTTGTGTTCATCGGACTAAGTTGGATTACATATTTAAAAAATTCTCAATTATTCACTTTATAAAGCTTTATCGAATCGTAAATTTGTAGAGGATTTTTGGGTGACTTTTATATATAAAGTTTTCTGTAAAGAAGTAAATATTAATAAATAAGTTGACTGAATTATTGTATATATTATTGTGTCTCGTCTCTAGTTTCGTTAAAATGCAAACAATTTTCTCGATTAAAACTAACCAATAAAAAATATTTCCATAAATATATAGAACAAAAAAATGTGCTTTCTAGACGATTTAAAATAAAATCTTTTATTTCACCAGTTTGAAAACTATTTTTCACTTAAAAGATACATGGGTACAACAGACTATTAGCTTATATGCACTTCCTGATTTTGAGTCAAAAAACAACCTATCAGTGGGTAATTGTGTTTTGAGCTACAGTGTTTGTATGACGTCATGGATTAAATATTTTTTTAATTTCTTTTTAAAAATGTTTTTATGAAAATATAAAAAATTGGAAAATATTTTACCTGAATTTATTTATTTTTTTTTTAAATATACGTTTTTGTTGCACCGTTATGTTTACCTAAGAAAATCAAAAATCCAAAAAATCAAAGCTATCCATAGTAAAATTGATTATTAATATAAAAGAAACAAAACCTTACTATTTTTCATTGCATTAATCAGAAAACGAATTAGTCTAGGGAGTGGTAGGACAATATTTAGATGCCAAGAATTGGCCTCTTCTAAACATAACTTTATTTAAAGTATAACCTAAAAAATAATATTTTTTATTACATTTATTTAATCATACATATTTGTATATACATAAAGTCCACTAACCATATAATAATAATTTACGCTCAATAATAATAATGATAAACATGAAAACAAGTTATATATATAAAGTAAATAAAGAAACTCAAAAAAAATTTATATATGTATATACAATAAATAATAATATATTCATTTTAAAATAAAAAGATATATATAAAGGGTTTGAAATTAACAATGTTATGCACAAATCTAGAAAAAAATTACGTAAAATATAAGTTACTTTCGTGCATTTTAATGTTAGGTTAAAATAGTGAACCTAATTATGCATTATGTTCTATAAGTATTGAAGTCTTTAAAAAAAATAATTTATCATAATTAAATAATAAGTTGATATCAGTAACTATGAAACCCAAAAAACATTGGTTTTTTGAAAAATTTGAAAATTTCATGTAAATAATGAATATCAGACAAGATAAAAAATACTCTTATTAAAACGTAAATATTGGATCTTCCTTTTAGGATAATATTTTGACGAAAAAAGGTTATATCTTGTTTATCGAAATCGAATCTAATACAATTTATAATCTGATATAAGGTAAAATATTTTTATATAAAACTCTTAAGGTATATAACTAGGGTAACGAGTAATGCTATAGAGGCTAGTATATAGTAAAATTATTTTATATGGCTCGTTCAAGCTCTATTCTCCATACGAAATAGAATGAGACTACGCCTACAAATCCATTAATCAGTCTTTCTACAATATACTATACGGCATACCGGTTAACGAGAAAAGCGCTTTAAAATAGATAATCTCGTCAGAGAATTCTCTGGAGGTTCAAAATATATTTACACCGAGGGAACATAGTACAGAACAAAAAACATATAATAATACAAGATATAATGCAACATAAAATTAGAATAATAAACATATATAAATTAATAATATTCATTTATTTCTCGAAAACTTATCACAATAAATCGAAGCGATTACTGTTGAAACTAAGAAATAGATCTCTAATGCTTAATTATTTTTATGTGGCCATAAAATCGCATAGTTATCAATATTGTCTTTGGTGAGGTAGAATGAAGAAGTGTGATGTACTAATTATAAAATTAGAGAAAAACAGAACATTAAGACTCAAAGAGAGAAAATATATATAAAAATACCGTTGTGAATATTTAAAAAAGCTACTGGAATTATGGCTTTTCTCCGTTGTTATGCTGTGAGTAAAGAAGTCTTTACTTTCGTTATCCAAATTCTTATTTAAGTTTAATTCATGTAATTATTTGTGGCCTGTTTTAAAGCAATAAATAATTAATTCAAAATTTTTACTTAACCAATGTTGATGGTATCGAATATCAAATGAAGTCTTACGTAAGTGAAGAATATATACCCTATATATAAAAGCTAGTGGAAAAACTTTAATTCTTGCTAGTTGTGGAGAAGAAACAATTTCCAACGAAAAAGATAACGTACCATCTCCTGTCTGCTGATAATTAATTTAACATGAAGTAAGCTATTTTTTACGCGGTTATCGTATTCCTTACCTTTTATCTGCGCGGTGCAGTTGTCGTGGAATCTCAATGTCTTGTACGCTTAACAACGTAAGTTCCCCGGTGATAACAAGAACGTTCAAGAGAGATAACACCACCGCCTAATTTTCAATAACTGGAACTAGGACTATTACATCCGTATAGGAAAAATGTTAATGTTCGGTGTGAGTAAAGTCGATTATAAAAAAAAAGACGCATAACGAACAAGATGTTATATATGAAATGATTTTTTTTTTATATTTATTTGGTTATAACTCTGCGTAGTATATTCTCAATGAGAACTAACCTCAATAATTAAATTCCACTCAAGTCTTTTAATTCAGTTATGTTGGTATGATTTGTAATATTCTCATATACATATATCTAATTTTTTTTATTTTTGTGACAAATTTTTCCACTAATATTAAGTTTGAATTTTTTATTCTCCAAGTATTTGCCAAGATTAACTAGTTAAAGTGAAGTTTTAGTCTTTTATACACATTCATCTTCGAATTCAATGTCTGAGATGTTGTTTGTGTGTTTTTGCAGCCAAGGAATTTTCGCAAATGCTAATTGACTAATTACTATTATTCTTGCTTAAATTGTGCTAGGTTTATTGTATTAAGCACATAGCTTATTTGAATATTTAATTTAATCTTCAATTTTTTAGTAGTATTTTAATTTTGTTTTATTTATTTTTTTTATTTTTTACGATTATTTCCTAATAGGTACTCAGCATTCCATTGCTCAAAGTGTATTATTCAGTTTTACTTATTTATGTTTAAGCATTTAATAGTTTATTAGTATAACATATGGACGGCTAATCCATAGACGTATATGATACCATATAGATTAATATATTATATATAATATATATATATATTATATATATATTATATATATATATATATTATATATATTTAATATATATATATATTATATATTAATGATATATATATTTATAATTTAATATATTTATTATGATACTTGGGACACATGTAATTTATATTATTTGAAACGTCATACCTTCGTAAAACTACTGTTGCTTTGCTTATCCACAAACACTCGGATATATATATAATATATAAGTCAGACTAATAATAAATGCAAAATGGCTATATTCATAGATAATCTATTTATCTGATGCAGTTTGATAATGTGTTAATTGAGCATATTTGACATTGTCAAAGGACAATCATTTTATTGTGCTATATATATGGCCCGCAGTCGTTCTGAGCTTAGGAAAAGGGAGCACAGTCGGTTAAGGCAACCTCATAAAATAGTTAAGATCATTTAACCCCGTGCGACATTGCTTTATATAGTGATTATCAAAGTGCCGCCCAGTGACTTTATAGTATCAATTCAAATACGTATAGCTACGCGAGTCAGATATTTACAGTTGAATATCGATGATGAGGCGTCAAGTGTACAGTACGCAGTTGACGAAGGCACGTGGCAGTAACTCATGGCAAATCATCCTTGAGCTCGTTTGATCGGGTCTCATAGTGACTTAATAGTCTTTGTGCTGCACACTTTATAGATGATTCATACCGCAAGTGCACGCAGTGGACTTTATAGTTGCGCAGTTAACTTTATACGTGCGCAAAGATAACTCGAGAAACAATTGAGAAAAAAAAAAAAAACATAAATAGAAAACGGAACAGAGTGAGATTACGAAAGAACTAAAATAATATACGGTACACAAGGCACTCGCTCTTGTTTTGGAACTATCCTGTGGAGTGGTCTAGAAAGTTTTTGTAAGTTTTCAATAAGCACAGTTGACTTCGTACTTCCGAAGTTGATTCATACGTGCTCAGTAGTGGTTTCACAACTGCTACACCTGCGCAATCTACCTCTAGGTTCTTATTAGCAGCCTTAACTACATAATAGGGATAAGGATATTCAATTTCAAATTTTGCGCAGTAGTGTTTTTATACAGCAACAATTGCGCAATCAAACTTAATTAATATTTGGTGATGTTATGTATTTTCTAAAGTGTTAATTTATCATGAAGATCTTCAATAGTTTAGACTGGCAGGTTGGTGAATTTAAAGCACAAATGCCTTCAGGACTTTCAGAAGAAGATGTGTCCAGTCTCAAGGCAACACTTCATAGTGAATTAGTTCCTCTTCGATTAAAAAGGGGACACCTAAGAATAATGAACTCACTTGAGCTGTAAAAAAAACCACTATCCAAAAGAGAAAGCGTAAAGTGGTGCAGAGTCCACCTAACCTTTATCCGAACCCCCTGTCATTAATTAAAAAAAAAAAAAAACCATTTGAGAAGGTTGAAATTCTTATTTTGCAAGTCAAAAATAAAAAATCGGGATAATCTATTAAAAAATTAAAAATCTGAATTACAAATACCAAACCCTCAATGAAAAAACCTACACTAAACCACTCAGTAAAATACGGGTGTGTCATGCAGAACACCTTAACATTTGTAGACTTAAAAACTTCCAAAAACTTTTTCATGCTTCTATCATTAGTCTCTTTCCAAGTTATGGGAACATGTATGATACTTATCAGATATTTTTTTCAATACAAATTCTCCTTTTGAAAATCAAAACCCATTAAAAGAACAAAAAAAAAGCTATATCTTTCCAAATGAAATCATGGCTAAATTAAGCCACCCTCTTCGAAGATTTCTGACGATAAATAAAACTCACAAATGAGCTTTCAACTTGTATCTAAATCTTAAAGAAATAAAATTCCATATCAAAACAAGAAAATTTCAACGTCTAACTCTCTTCGACCAAAATCTCAAAAAACCATCATTCCAAATTTTCAAAAAAATTTAAGAAAAAAATTCCACAAACAAAAAGACAACCTAAATCGCCAACAAATATCACAAAAAATGATTACATTCCCCTGCTACTTTTAAACCACTCCAAACTCAATAAGATAAATATACATCACCAATTATTTTTTCAAGCCCCACAATTACATCACCCAACAAAAAAAGTGAAACAAAGAATTCACAACCCGCTTCCAGCCCAAAGCAAAGCAATTAATGTTTCCTCTAAAGACTATAACCAGTCCAATAAAAAATCCGAAAATATCTTATCCTGCGCAAAAACTCAAAAATCAAATAACAATTTAAACCACATATGAAAAAAGTATTGTGTTTGGCAACACCCTGTCATAAAAAAAAAACCGTTATCCAAATTAATGGCCGATGAATTGCAAAACAATAAAATCATGAAACCACAAAAATCTAAACTTCTCTCTATCACTTTCAAAAACTATCTAGACTAACAAAATCTAATCAAATTTCTAGCAAAACCTATAAAGAAACCATAAAAAAAAAATTTATCAAATCAAATACGACTATTTCAATTAAATAAAATTATTATCTTTCAAAAACACACCTTTCCTAATTGTTTTGATTAAATCTACATCTGCCCATTAATCATTTTAAATTAACCAAAATACATGACATCATTTTCCTTATAAACAACCTAACTTATTGAAATCTCAAAACACCCAAAAAATAATTTAATCTATAAAAACTTATTTTCTTCTGTTTTATCAAACACAAAATTAAAAATTTCTGACAAAATATTACATTTCAAAAAAACAAAATTTAAAATTTCATCAAATCAAAAGAAATTTTTACAAACATTACCTAAATCTAAAATATCAGCCCTCTCACACTACTTCCTCAAAATTTATAATAAACCTTTCTACATATCTATATTATTCAAAAAAAATTACACATAATATGCAACCAAATTCACCAAGTATCCAAATCCATTAAAACATCAAATTCCCATAAACAAAAAATCTAAAAATTAAATCTTACACCATCAAACTCACAAAATTTTCAATCAACAAAAACTCAACGAACATATACTATTCCTAAAAACAGTTAAAAAACCCAATCATCCAAAAACATCCTGTCACAAAACAATCAAAATCACACTCAAAAAACAATCAATAAACAAATTGAATCATCCCAAAAACCCAAAAAACAACAGTTATCAACCAATCACCATTGCATTATTAAATTCACAAATATATACTCAAACACAAAATAAAAAAAAAACAACAACTCTAAAAACAACAAATACCAATATCAACAACATGTACATAAAAGAGGAGTTTAAACAAATGTCAAAAACAAAAGACATAAACTAACGAAGATTTCATGCAGATCGGATAAACAAGAAAAAAAAATGATGCATGAAATAAAAAGCAAAAACAACGAATCAACTTCATTCTCGACAATAGGTCCAGGAAGATAGAAAAAAACAAAATTTTCTTTTGTTGTCGGATTATTTCACGATTCTCTACTCAATCCCAGCAATATAAATTTAGGAGACCCTAGCCCTTCAACACAAAAGACTTCAGGTTTGCAAAGGGGAAATCAATCAATTTCGAGCCCTCAAACTCGCCAGAAAAAATCACTCTTTATATCAAATTCGCCCCCCAAATATGAGTGATCCTTCTTTCTTCCACATGTCAACACATGAAAAAAATTCGAATTCCTTCTTTAATTCCTTGTTCTCAATAAACTTAGTCTTATTTGTTCTTCACGTTGTATATCGGCGACGAATTAACTAAAACATAGTTATAAAATGGGATCAAACATGGAGGTAATATGATATATCGGAGTCTCTGGATTGAGGAAAATACTAAAACAAAGTTTCTTCACCTTGCGAAAAAAAAGGAAGTAATATGATGGAAAAAAAAATAAAGAGAGAGAGTGCTTGATATTTAATTCCAGAGGACTCATCTTGTGATAATCTCTACATCAACTACAAACATTCTCAAATATGTTATATTACTATTTGCATTTTCTTTTATATAGCAAAATAAAAAACACACTAAATTTAATGAAACCCTCTATACATATTGATACCTATCTTTTTGTTCTTCCTCTATGCTATCTCTATCGTTTTCTTGGCTGTGGTCATTCGACGATTTTTTTGCGGAAAGTACATAAAAAAAAACTGGAGATCAGTCCCGGTCAAACCTGTTCTCGATGTGGTAAAAAGTAAATTGGGCTCCCAACTTCAAGTGAAAGGAGGGAGTCCCAAACCTTTTGTCCTACTGGCCGGATCTCTTTTTCTATTAGTACAAGTTTATTCCTGAAAGGGACCCTCAAAATGTTTTCTTTCCATACCCATATTAATAAAATAATTTTGATCTTGGAAGTTCCTAATTGAAACACACTATGCGGCATGTACAAATTCATTTCCAAAATTAGCAGTCGCCCCTATAATTTCTCTTCTTCCCCGGATTATCCCATCCCATCTCTCCCCAATATTCGTTCATATCTATCGCGTTTTGGGTTGCGTTTAAGGCAGGAGAAGCGCAAAAACCAAGTAAGATACAAATATGACAAATTTTCTTTTGTCTAAAATACCGTATATTATTAAAGGGGGACATGGAAAAAGCTTGTGTTCCTCCATTGAGAATTTGGATAATTTATATTACATATTATATCCTTTCTAAAATTTTTATTTCCTACAATTATATTAATTGCTGAAGAAAACTAAGAAATGAGCAGTCAACATTATAGAAGAGAGATCATTAAACATTGAGAAATTTCAAATATTATCGGGGAAATCTTAGTTATAAAAAAATATAAAATATCACTATCTCTGGAAAGACTTAAAGAACCCCGTCGCTTGTTAAAAAAGCAAATCTGAGATACCAGGGAATTATTGGGGGCCTTTTAACTTTTCTTACCATGTATGCATTAGGGAGAGAAAATAACCTGGTTATCACACGAGGACTTCTTGCAATTCAAATGTACTATCTATTTTAATGTTTCATAACATGCCTTCCCTCCTCCCTATTATTATAGGTGGAACAAATTTTCCACACAAAGAATTTTTTCTTGTCAACCATCTTCCAAGACCCACTGTTGTATGAGTTTTATGTGCATTGCCTCTTTTCGAAAAGTATACATGTTCAACTCTCTCTCAATTAATTGTAATTAGCGAAGCTTCCAACCAGTTTGCGAATAACCAACAAAAAAACATCACTCTCGCGACAAGCTGGTTTTGAAAACTTGAAAATGCACAGTATAAACAAACTGTACATTACTTACCTCTTTTACCATGTTTTGAAGAAGGTCCGGAACTTCGTTTTTTTTGAAATGATGGGTCGCTAAGTATCCAACACTCTTCAAACTTCTTGGCGTTAGCGTATCCTTCCGTTTCTCATTTCCTTGCTACTTCGTCCTTCCTGAACCTCTTTTTCTCTTAGTATCTTATAAACTTCTAGGCGTGCCTCTTCTATTCAAACAGCTGCCTCATTCCGTTTTTTGTTTGGCATTTGCTCTGCCATTTGAGCGCGAAAACCTCCCAAATCGGATTCTCCTTCCGGTCGATAGGTTCATCAGGTACCTCGCGGTTACGCCCAGAAACCGGTTGGTGAAGTTTCTTTCAATCAATTTGTTCTTACCAAGGGACCTCTATCTTCTAAGAAGTAATTAATTACTCTCGTCCAATCCTATTTCGCTTTAACACGGAAACAGCTCATCTTCATAAATATTCTCTGTCTAATGCGTCGCAAACTTTAATGAAAAATGATCATCGATCATAAAGGGCAAAAACTGTAAAATTTCACCGTTTCAGCTTGACATACCCAATAAGAAAAAAAGTATTCTATAAATTCACTGCGCCAATGGAATGCTAGTATAAAAAGGGGATAGAATGTACTTTATAAAAATGTTCCCAATAGCTTAATTTATATTATTCCTAAATAACCCCGATGCTGGCTTGCACTGAGCTTACCCAAAAATGGGCTCAAGAAAGTTCCAATAGTAGCTTTTTAACTGTTCGGGCCCTTTTTTTTCCACCAAGTGTGTAAGAAGTTTTGAGGAACTTCTTATTAACAACAAAATAAGCACTTGTCGTAAAAAGTAAAAGATAAAACTTTATTTACATACAACTCAAACCTTCATTTCGAATGACTCATCTTTCCACTTTCAATCCCAAAATGTATTTATTAATACTGACTGTATTCAAAACTTATTCCAGTTCATGTATTTTCATTCTTTAGAATTGTACAAAATTCTTTAAGATGTGCAAAGCCGTTGCCCAAGAATATGCAGTTATGCTCGTTGCTACCTTATTAAAAACACACGTTGCAAGGTTGGGCGAGTTTCCACCATAACGATTTTTAGCTATATAGAGCGGAACTCAAATTATGCTTGTCATCTATTTCAATAAAGCATATACGTTCGGGATTGGGCTTCACGCACATCTCCTTCAATATTTGTGGTTCTTGGAGGATAGGGTGCTTTCCGCACATTTGTCTTTGGCATATATTATTTAATCACAGTTGTTTCAAAATTCTAAAAATAATAAGCACTTAGCGAAAATTTCTCCTGTTAGTAAAACCCTTTGGATGAAAACTGTCTGTAGTGAAAGGTTTTTGCTGTTAGTTTTCGTTATATCTGTTAAAAATTCATAAATTATTATTTAAACTATTTGGTAGCATTTTAGAAGCCACATCAAGAGGGTATAAAACTAATGAAATCCTAATCACCCAAGAGACCGATTTCGGCAATTACTTGTCCCGGAGAACCTTTTATCTTATAATAAAAAAATGATCCTCGGTCCTAATTCTTGAATTATCATTACTCTCTACTTTGTATTTTCGCAAATAAATTCTTCATCCCAATTATCATGGCCTTTCCAAGAAAACAGTATATACACCTCCTCTGGGTTCCGATTTGGTATTGTTAGTATTGCTCTCTTCTTTACCACCTACACACAAATTTGAAGGAGAAAGACACGTAGTATCTCTCTAAAAACCCTTTGGGCTGGAATCACAAGAAGCGAGGAACAAACCTCATTACTCCCACATTACAATCTCTCCAAAAATCGACCGAGATGTTTTGAAAGACTTTCGTATCCGTGGAGTTTTATCAAGAATAATCTCTTGTGTGTATTATTTAGTAGAGGAAAATCGCAAGAGATCAGTTATTTCAAAGGAGGCTCTTCCGTGGGTGAAGAAAATGTTAGAGTTGAAGTGGGGGAACGTCGTGCTTTAAGACAAAATTTCAGTGCTATAAAAAACCCTTTTTGTGATCTAGGCAATCTAATAGATAATACCGTCCGAAACTCGAATTGGTAAACAATAAAATAATAGGGAAGCGAAAAATTATACCAAAATGCCTTATTTTGTGATTGTGTATGAGGCGCGAAACCACAGTTCTGCTGGACACTATATTTAGAATACCGACACCAGGTCACACGTTCACATCCTCGGTAGGTCTGAAACAAGTAAATTGGGTTACTACAAATAAAAATATCTATAAAATCATTACCCTTGGGAACACAATGAGTCCCATCCTAAACACCCATATAGAATGCAAAAGGCAAATCTATACAACACACGCACAAACCAATACACTTAAAAGAGAAATCTGTCTAGGTTTGTTCAGATCTTTTCATCTTCAGCTGCTATTGTTTGTCCTATTTATCAAAATTTTCCATCTGCAAATTTTTAAACTTAACAGTCGCCTGCCTCGCATTTTCAAACTTTCCCTACCAAATGGAAAACACCGAAAAAATATCATTAACATCCTCTGTTTATATTAAAAGACTCAAAAGAGACTAATCTCGAGTATGTTAATGCGTTTTATGAGAAGGCCGAGGCACAGTAGCCTCCCAACAAAACCACAGGCGTCGATCGTAAAAAAGCGCCTTCCAACAAAAATCGCTCGAGTTTAATCCGAAACTATTTGCCACAAATACTAAATTTTTCAAGGTAATCTGAAGGATAAATCGGAGAATGACGGAGAATTCGGATGGATTCTTGAACGATAAAAAAACATATAATAGACGATAAATAACAATGACCAAATAACTTCAAATTCACAATTTTACTTATTGATTTCTCGGGAATTTTTACATTAAATCGCATATCTGAGAGTTTCACTAATAACATATCTACTTTATTGAAAGTGGAAGTCATAGCGGAATTTTTTGAACACTTCAATTGCTACTACGCCATCTAACCTCTCCAAAATATGCCGCTTTTTCCTTGGTTCATTCGGAGGGGCGTACGAAAATTTTATCGATTTTATAGCCCTTCTCAAGCAAGCGTATTGCCATTTGTCGGGCGTTTTTGCCCCCTAGGATACTTAAAATTGACTTATTCACTTCAAATGTACTTATACCAAAGTGAAATCAACAACAATTCAAAAAATTACTTAAATCTATGAGCCGTCTTATACTAAAAATTATAAAAACTTTTTCATTTCCTAAAAAAATATAATATTGCTCTTTTGAGATCATATACACACACTTCTTCCAAAGATAATAACTAGATTATTGCAAGGATAACCTTTTAAGAGATCCCACGAAACTTTTGATTTTTCCATTTATGTCCTGACGCTTCATTTTATATAACAGTATCGCTGCAATATGATATCTTTTCCTAAACATCTTTAAACTAGCCCCCAAACACATTAAATAGGATTCTACGGAGAATTAAAAGAAAAAGACACTAAATTATTCCGTCTTTTAATTATAAAGTAAAACTAACATATTATATCTACTGGAATTTTTGGGGCTTAAATTAAGTCCCCTGTTATGCTTTGTTAGTGAGAGAAAAACCAGAATTTTACAGCTTCTTCTTTCTTAACTTTGCTTAATTCCAATTTCTCGACTACTTTTATCATATGTCCTAATTGTATATTTCACAGTTAAATTTTTAAATTTATGATAAAATTATTTTCATCTCATGTGGGAATTTGCGTCATAAAGTATTAAATGAAGTTATTATATAGCAAAAATAGTTATTCCAATTTTTAAGAAAAAATTAAAATAACTCTTATTATCACCGAGATGTAGTTGAAAGTCTTTTGCCCTTATCGAATATCTAAATCCAAGTTCTTAATATTAGATAAGTAGAAGAACGGATCTATTTATTTTGCCCCTAATATAATTTGATTAAATAAGGTATAGTGGAAAAAAACCCTTTATAATTTATTATAACTATATTTATTGTTGAAATTATGATTTAATAGATGGATTTGCCAGTAGAAAAATAATAAATATATTACAAATAATATCCCTTAACCGGTTTATTCTTTCTTGGGCCTGGCTTTGGAATAATATTTAACATTGAAGTAAATTAATTATTTTGTTTTTCTTTTTAATAAATAGTAACAAAGGTGCATTAAACTGGCTATAATGATTAGCATATATTAAATTCAGAATTGATAACAACATTTAACCATAAAAAACTGAAAATAAAAACCAAATAATTGTAAAAAATTTACATAAATGCTGTTAATGATAATTACTTAAAAGGGAACGGTAGTGTAACCCTTAACAATACTAAATATAATGGGAATCATTGTCATTTATCATTATCTGATTAAATTGTCAATAAATAGAGTAATCCAAATATAAATTAAAAATTATATTATTAATATATTAATATATTATAATAAAATAGTAAGTATAATTGACTTTTATTATAAACATTTGAATCATTTATTAATGCAAAACTGTCACAGGTCAATGGCTAATTAGCACTTGAATATCATATATTAGCTCTTCTACTTTTATTAGAATCCAAGAATTATTATAGATATCCCAATTATGGAATTGACAATACAGTCTAAATTAATAATTAAATTTATAATATTATTATATAGGTGTTATACTTTAACAATTAATATATTATTATTATTACATATTAATTATTATAAATTATATATTTATATTATAATATATATTCTATTATATGCAAGTGGCATTTCAACTATAAATTTGATTCATTATTATATATTAAATTTATTCTTTGAGTAGTATTGCGTTGCACAATACTATCATTCGTGTTCCATATCTAATAATTATTTACTCATCTTTTCATTATCTATATTCTTATCTATAACTTCTATTTACTTACTTCTCTTCTATTATCTTTTTACTTTTTATTTCTATTATATAATTTTTTCCATATTATTCTATTTTTCTTATTTCTTATTAAATTTCTTTCTAATTGAATATAATATTTTTGAACAATTCTATTATTATTTTTCTTAATCTATATCTAACTTCTTATCTTTCATTTCATTCTTATCTCTCTTCATTCTTCTATTCTATTCTCTTCTTCTTCTTACTTCTTCTTCTTCATCTATTCTTATTACTTATTATTCATGTCTTAACTAATTATTTCCACAAATTCTCTCTTTATATCCTTATACACTTAATTCTTTGATTCTAGAAAAATAAGTAAATTTCTTCAAGTATTTCATAAAAAAAAAAAAAAAAGAAACAAAAAAATAATTACATAAAAAGGACTCTTATCTATCATGTCGGGGGAACAGGTCAATTATCTACAGAGGTGGCTTTATGGAAGATTCTTATTATGAAAACACTTGACATATAATTCTTTATTTCTCTGACTGAAAGAAATAGGACTAATACTACTTATTGCATTTATTCCCGTCTATTTTAATATTATAATAATCTAATAATCTAATATATAGGTTACGTTTTATACATAATATTCTTACTTCGTCGGGCATAAATTCTTTATATAAGATGCCCGCCTTTCTACGCTGCTTCATATTACGGCTTCTCATTATTATTTTCTTTTATGTGAAGAGGAGACTGACTCTTAAGACCTCCAACTTTTAATGTATTTAAAGCTGTATCTAATAAAATTATATCATTTATCTTTACTTCTTATCTTCTTCTATCTGTCTTTACTAATCTTCTATTCTTCTTTCTATCTGTCTATCTTATCTCTTCTTCTTCTTCATTCTTCTTCTAATCCTTCACCTTAATCTTCTTCATCTTCATTTCTCTGCATCATTCGCGATAAAGAAGCCATACATTTTAAGGAAAGTTCGACTTAATCTTCTTATTCTTTAGCTATCTTTACGAATCTTTCTATCTTCTTCTATCTTACTTCTTCTTCTTTAATTATACTTCATTGATATTTAAATATTTAATTAAAATATATTTCTGACAAATTATTATATTATTAAATATTAAGTATATTATTATTAAATATTTAATTTATAATTATTATATAATAATTATATATTACATTATTATATTTTCTTAATAATTATAATTTAATTATTATATATATTTTTAAAATTAATTTAATTAATATTAATTCATTTTAATGTTTTTAATATATATTCTATACTTAAAAACCAATATATTACTAATATTATTTATTTAAAAATAACATATTTTTCATGAAATAACATGAAATTTTGCTTATTTACTCGTGTTTATTATAAACACTTATATTTTACTACTTTAATTATTGAAATGATTTACTTCAAGATGTGATAACTAAATATCATTCCATCCATATAGAAAGATGAACGTTATAGTCCAATTATAATAAAATCTATATATTCTACTCTTAAAACCTCACCCTAAAAAATGCCGCACCACCAAATAATTAAAGGATAATAATTATATAATATATATAATATAAAATAAATATTAATAAATTTATAAATTAAATAAATAAAAAAATTTTTTTAATTAAATTTATAATATAAATATTTTTGAGTAAGGAGATTAACCAAAGTTATTAATAACTTAGTAATAATTAATAATAATTAAAAATTGAAATTTAGGATTGTAAATCTAAATTAAAAATTAAGTCTTTCACTAAAAAAATGTATGTGATCCAATCGAAGACTCAAATTATTGTATATTTTTTAATATGTAAAAATAAAAGGAAAATGATATATATATTATTATTCGAAGTTTAAACAAAAATTATTATTACCTTGAAATTTTTAAATTCGGATGGAGGAAAGAGTAAAAAATGTGAACATTTTAAAATAATTTCCAATAACGTTTTAAAATTAATTTATATATAATAAGTTTAGAAATATTGTGAATAGGAGAAAACATAACTAACGAACAATCGATTCCATGATACGATATGCGTTATAAAACAAAATATATAATAAACAGTTATAATGAAACAAAATAAATCGATGAACATTGAATAAAATATAAGATGATATAAATATTTTTTATATTCTTACATCAATAAAAAATTAAAAACATAATCTATTAAACTATATTTTAAACTTTTATCATGAAATAATATATCATCTCTTTATAATAATTCAAAATAAATTTTTAATAATACATTTATATTTAGGTTTGTATATATTTAAATAATAAAATAGTTAAAAATAAATAGAATAAAGATACAATGTAATAATAATATTAAATAATAATATATAAATGAAAATAATAATAAATATCATAATATAATATAATATGAATCATAATAACAAATTGAGAAAAAAATAATTTAACTATCACTTGTAAGAAATATATGAGTCGGATATCCATATACGAACCCCCCCACTCCCCAACCCCCCTAAGGGTCACCTCTAAAAATACAGGTGGGAGTAAATAATATATGTAAACTGTTCCAGTGAGTTAAATTGTGAGTAATTGATATTTATCAATTAAAAGAGTGATCTTAATTAAGAAGCATAATTATTTCTCAAGAATGAAAAAAAATAATAATTACACAAAGATGCTGCGAAATAATTTGAAATAGGCTAATTGTTTAAAATATAATAATTCACCATATAAACTATTTCTCTCCCTTTTACTACCATTTTAAACATAATATACAAGAAGGTAACTAAGAGTAAAGAGGCTACAATCTTGCATTAGTTTAATCACCCGATATCCTACTGCCATTAAATGAGATCTTATAATTTCTTATGTTTATTAATTATATATATTATTATATATAGTTTTGTAGTCTATTAGTTTTATGATATTTCTTGACACTTATTATAACACAGCTGTATATAGTATAATCATGTAATCTACATATATAATATAATGATGTTTATACAAGTAAAACGACTACGCTAGTTAAATATATTAATATATTAAATAATATTTATATATTATAAAAAATATTTAATATATATAAAAATAATATTAAATTAATTATATTAAGTTTAATTAATTATATAATATTTATAACACTGATCATATAATAATATATATATTTAATTAATTATTAATTATATATATATTATATATAATATTAAATATTATATATATATATTATATAATATTAAATAAATATATAATAAAATACATTTTTAATAAAGTTAATTTATATCACTGGAGCCAATTGTATAGTAGGCTCTCGAAGCACTAGAACGGGGAAAAAGGAAGGGGACGTTCTCACAGTTATAAAACCCCCGTTAGGGTAGAGGTAAGGCGGAATAATAAAACACCCCTAGTGACGACACCCAAAATTGTACCAAATAGACGGCGGTAATTCCTTAAGTACCTCACCCTCCCCGGAGGGGGAAAATAGTTCCTACCCCCTGCGTTCCCCGTATATAAGGGCCTAAGAAGACCCCCCGACTTTACTTGCCATCTCTTGCCGTTTACCCTGGGTATTCTATTAAGTTAAAATAAAAAAATTTATATAAAATAAAAAAGTCATTTCGGTTTTCCTTGTTATTCTCAACGTAGCATTAAATGATGATACAATTTGTTGAATATAAGAAATTGCAAGAAAACGTAAGTTATATTTAAAAAACTAAATTAAAATTAATGTATAACGGAATACAACTAGGGACCCAACCTACATTATTATTACTTAATTAAATAATAATAAAATAAAAAATATAGATAATAACCCAAAAATTGTCGGACCAAATTTTGGTCGGAAAAAACTTTTTTGCGATATATTTATGACTACTGTCTATTACCATTTTTCTATCAGTCGGGGACAATTTTGGTTCTAGGCCTCATTATTATAAAATAAAAATTGAATTTTTCATCTCTGGGATATATATATATAAATATTAAATAAATAATCAATATTATTTAATTTTTATAAACTTTATTGTTAACTATAATTTTAATTATTATATTAAGTTTTAACTCAATAAAAGTGAAAATAATAAAAATTGGGTTGTACTTATTTAATTGTAAAATCCTATTTATAGAAAATAAACAAAAAAAAATTTAACAAAATTCAAAATCCAATATATTAAATATGAAATTATTTGTACTGTATTTGGAATAGTTATCTTATATATTTATTATTTAATTAATAGTTAATAATAGTAAATGACTTAAATTTATCGATAAAATCAAAGGTAGGGCATAATTTATTATCATCATAATTTAAAACAGAAAATAATAAAGAATTATAGTGGTAAAATAATGATGTAATAGCAAAATATCGAAATATAAATATAAATAATTTATTTAATATTAATATAATATATAATATATTAATATTATTATTATAATATAATATATAAATATTCTATAATATATATAATGTAAATGATATAAAATAATTAAAAAATGTAACGATTTAATAATAATAATATAAATATTAAGAATTATTATTTTAATGATAATATATAAAAAATACGTAATAATATTAATAATATATTATATATAAATATATTATATATATATATATTATAACATAATATTATATTAATATTATTATAATATTAATATATATTATATAATATATTAAGATATTAATATATATATATAAATTATATAATTAATATTTACACCGGTATAATATAATTATAAATAAAGTTACATTATATATATATATATATATAATAATATATATATATATATAAATATATATAAATATATATATATATACTTAATTATATATTTAATTAATATATATATATATATTAAATATATATAATAATTAAGTATTAAATAGGTCTTATATATATATTTATATAAATTATAATTAATATATTAAATTAAATATATAATATAATATTAATATATATATTATAATTAATATAAATAAAATATAATAAGCGTTATATAAATATTAATATATATATATATATATTAATATATAAATATAAGATTATATATTATATATATATATATATATATTAATTATATAATATAATTAATAAATTATATATTAATATATTATATATATAATATTATATTTAATATAATAATAAAACGGGTTGATTATATAATATATCTATTCTTATTTATTTTTCATCCATTTAAACTTTCTATATCTCACATTGCGCTTTTAAAGTTTCATTTGTTATAATACCTTATTAACATACCTAATCTTATACTTATGTGTGAAATGATCAATATTATATTATATAATAAAGAATATATATTATATTATATATATAATTATTATATTATTATATATATAATTAATATATATATAATTAATATATTATAATAATATATATAATAATAAATATTATTATTATATTAATATTATATATATAATATAATATTTATAAATATATATAATATAAAATATTATTATATATATTATATATATATTATTAATATATTTATTATAGTTTATATATATATATGTATTTAATAAAATATATAATAGAATATATATATATATATAATATATTAAATAAATATATAATATAATATATTATATATATATAATAATGAAGTAATATATATATATTAATTTATATATATATATTATATATTATTAATTAAATATGATATATTTATTAATAAATAAAATTATTAATATTAAATATAAATATATATATATTATATATAATATAAATATATAAATTATAAATATAGTGTAGAGTCGACTTTATGTGACCCAAAATATTGTGGCTCATTTTGAGTAGAACAAAAGGCCCTATAGTAATAACTTAATGGGAGAATTTTTAAAATAAATCAAGTATATAAAAACGATGGTATTTATTAATAAACATAAATAGTAAAAATAAAAAAAAGTTGCTCTCCGGGTACAAGGGGAATTTGAGGAAGTTCCCATACAAAACTTTCAACTGAATTGACTTATCCTCATCACTTTGTCTGAATTTTCTTATTACTTTTTACTGAGAAACTCTTTACTATCGTAAGGACTCTGAGGGTAAGTTTGGGCGGTCACTTTTTCTATACTGAATTTTGAATTCTCTATTGAATCATCCTTCCTAGTTGTTCGTTTTATAAACATCTGGAACTAGGTGAGAGTATAGGAAGTTTCAAGTGAAAAAGTGTCTTTATAAGTTGAAGTTCTTTTCATTTCTTCTGGAATTAATTATAATTTCTGGGACTTGATATTTTATCTTTATTCATGGTGATTATTTCAAAATATTGTACGAACCAAATACACTAATTATGAAACTAACATTTCATTGTTCTTGATGATGATTGCTACAACGGCAGCAAATGGCCAAAAAATAAAACTAAAAGATGGAGACAAAATTGTAATAACAATATCAATGTTGACTTTACTTTAAAAATTTACCGTGACGTTTTGTTTTTGCCGAGTCAATTTTTAGTCAATGTAATTAAATAATAAAATTAGGTTAAAGAGATAATAATTATAATAATCTAATTAATTATCTGTGGTCGCTTGCTATAAGTTGCTATTAGAATTCCTTTTATTTTGGTAGGCAAAGCATTTAAAATTGTGTTATGACTCAAAATTGTCGTTAATAATATTACTGTTATAATTTTTTCAGATTCATTTTAAAATGGTAATTTTGATACAAGTTAACCAAAATCGAGGCATTTTACCTACACACACCTACTTAGTTTTATGCTTCAAACCCGAGTTTTTGAAGTAAAGGTGACCAACCCAAATATCTCTAAAAAGTCTGATTATAATTTGGCCCGTTAATGACTGGGATGGCGGGCTACAAATATATTGCCTTATACACAAAAATTATATCACACAGCACGCAGATGTTTTATCCGCGTCATCAAGAAATTGAACTCATCAAAAAGGTATATTTTGGACTTCAGGGCCCATCGGTGATACTATATTATTTTTCCTATCGGGTTCGATAAAGGTATATCCTTGAATGCAGCTCATTAAATTCTACGATGGATAATATTACTCTAATTGTAAACTCTTCTCTTGCAAACTCAAACATAATCGAGTACCTTGGACCTGGATTTCGCACGAGAAGTATGATATTAAATATACGATAAGCTATTAATAATTATAGGGGCAAAATTTACTTTTTTGACCAGGACCCATTTTTGATCTTCGAGTCACTCGAGTCGCTCAACGCGAGTCGTCTAGTCGCTCATCACTCAATGGATAGAGACGATATGATGGAATCAAGTAGGGTTTGCTGTCGGAGCGTCCATACACATGAATATTGGTCATGAGCAAGAGATGTGGTCTAGGTCTATAGGAATAGAGGTGGAGTTCAACAAGGTGAAAACTAGAAAAAGAGGCCATGAATGTTACAGAAATTAATGAATAAAGAAAACCGTGAACTCGAGTAAGCCGGCGGCGATGTCTTAAGCAGCTTCAATCTCATATATAAGAAAATAAAATTTATAACGCGAGTGTAAGTCAGGAATAACTACCATTTATCTAGCTTTAAAATATATAAAAATCAATGTATGTGTGTTTAATTAGTAGTAGGGTAATGGAAGGCGCATTTCACACTTTTTCAAGATCAGACCGCTGTTAAAAAGCCAGGCGAGGTTGACCAAAAAAAAAAAAACTGTTTTGTACGCTGATTGCGTTCCCAAAACCCAAAATGGCAACCCTCACCATTTTTCAACTCTATGGGCAAGCAAATAAATTTGTGGACCATTGGGCAGGGGTGGGAAGTGCTGTTGCCCCACCACATAAAATAGAGTACTTTCCGATTCCAATCGTCGCGAATATGGACCAAAGGGATGCATTACGTACGGTTTGGGGGGGGGGAAGATGCTGCCCCACATCCCCCAATATTCAACCTTGATTGTAGTGCACTGCTAGATGGGCTATTCCTATTTTTCTCCTTTTCCGTTGCTTTTTCTTAAAACGCTTGCGTGGCCGTTGTTTCAGAGTGTACCCAATTGGATTTGCCGATAAAAATAAAAGGCGAAACCTTGCGTGGGTAGCTGGATTGTTAGTGTTGTTGTGTTGTCTGTGTTTGAGGGTGGGAAAAAACTGCCTCTCCAACACAGAAGATCTCTTTACCCGCAGAGACAATAACCAAAAGCTTTAATTGTTTGGTTATGCCTTAAGTTCTGCTGGACCAACAGGCTTTTTCGAGCGCATTAAACAAACAACGCGAATAATATTATATGCATCACTGGTGCTCACATAGCTCCGTTGCTATCTCATGATCTCCACTGGGCTTTAACCTACTTTGTCTGGTTCATTGCGGGCTTCTTGGATCTCTATCAATTAACTCGATAACTGAAGATATATCCATAGATCAAGGAGACCTATGTAAATTTATCCCCATGTTTCTGTCCCTGACAAAATTGTCATTTTTACTTCCTAACAAATATTAATTAATAATTTAGTTCTTCACGTATTTAATTTAACTGAGCCATTAAAAAAAATCTTCATAAAAATAAAATAAATATTATTAAAAGATTTCAAATTCTGCAAATAAGAATTATTATACAATATAAAATATTTCTAGGAAAGATTAAGTAATTATATGCAGTGTATATGTGAAGTCTGTCTAAATTTATAAAATGTATGATAAAATATATATATATATAAAGGTTATATAAAAAATAAATTAGTACCTTCATTATTCAATATGTATGACATATTGAATGATAGGGGCATTCTGGATAAAATATTGCGCCCACAGGGTAGGGGACATACTAAATAAATACAACAATTTAATTAACAAAAACAAACAATATAAAAGAAAATAAATACCATTTACCCCAAACTGCATGATATTAATTTTATCAAAAAATAATATAGCCTTAATAAGGAATTTCTGTTCCTAGACATAAAAAATGTAAGATATTATCTGGGCCATAAATAATAATAAAAACGTACCCAAATATTAACTTTTAAAACTAGAATATGAATTTAGCTAGTTAACTACCCCACCCCAAGTCCTATTTAAATATATATTAAACTAAATATAAAAATTAGAAATAATATAAAATACTCATTATTTACAATAAAAATTAAAATATATTAAATTCAAAAATATATTATTTATTTAAATGAGCATAAATATAATGATGTAATTTAACATATAGAGTAGCGAAATTAAATAAATGATAACAATAAAACCTGAAGATAAGACTCAATTAGTATATAAAAATTTTTAAATACAATAAATATTTATATATTATATAAATAATATATAATTAAGTGAATAATGACATATTAACGAAATAATGATATAAATATAGTATAATGAGTACACTTATATTTGAACGAGTAATATCTGTTAAAGGTAATATGACTTTTGGACGTTGGTGAGGATTATTTCTTTACCCAAACATAAATAAATATCCTATTGATCCATGTCATGAGGCCTTAAATGCCATCTATTTCTTTCATTTTCGAAAGAAGGGAAATAAAACTTCGGACTATCATTGGATTTGACGGACAAAACCTTTGGAATATAAATAATCTTTCAACTTAAAGTCCCTCTGTCTGCTATTTCTAGATTTTGTTAAATATGTCAAATTTAATTTTGTTTCTTCGATCCTTTTCTCTGTTGACTACAGGCGTTACATATAATATCCGGCCAAGATTATAAACTTTCTTGAAGAAACGAAGTTAAAAATTTTTAAATAGACCTAAGGGGACAAAATTTAGATAAAGTTTTTTACCATATAAATTTTTTTTTATTTTGCATTTATTGTATAAATATTTCCATTATTGATAAAAAAACAATGGAAATAGTACTAGAAAATATCAGAATATTCTAAAGAGTGACATGAAGTTCGGGAATTCAAAATGAGCCAATTCCAGAACCATAATCCAAAATTAAATATAAAGAGATAGAATAGATAAAAATAAGTACCATACGAAATTTGCTTGCGGTTTACGTAAAAAATATACGTAATTAGAATATATAAAAAGTAATTCTTTATATTGTGAATTATTATTAGTATTATTGTATGATCTATTTTACTACATTTTAGTTGTGTTTTTCCTATTATGCCTACCAGAAGCGCGCCTTAGATAAATGTATCTGTATGTTAATTTCTCCGGGTTCACTACAATATATTAATATAGGAAGAGGGAGAGATGTATTTTGCTCTTCTGAGCTTTCTGCTAGATAATTTAAAGATGATATTTAGCAAAATTTTAGTTTCATATAACGAAACTATCAACAGTGACGAAATGTTAATTGTTTAAAAATAATTGCTTCTAAATATATGAACGACTAAATGGGTATAATAATAATTAAATAAAATATAAAAATAATGAACAATAATATTATAATCAAACTATAGGTTTAACACAACACCTATTCATTTTATTATGATACTAATAGGATAACAATGAATCCTTAGTATAATATATTTCTTTTAAGTAAAGAAAAAACAAAGCTTAATACATATTAACCTATTTTATTTCGTAAAGATGGACAATAATAGTTTCTCTAGGGCAGCAAATTTCCTATAAATCGTGATTCCGTAACTGTAGTTTGCTAAGTAACAACGGATATAGGAAGAAGTATAAAAAATATAAATCATAAGTTAACAAATAGTATAAGGATATTTAATACAACAATGAGTAAATAAAATTAGGACAACTAATTTCGTAGAGTATTATAATTCAGGTCTTCATTGATAACACACAGGAACAACAATGAAGCAGCCACGGTTCCGGCTTCCCGGAAATTTCCGGCTCTGAAATCTCCTTCGTTAGTTCTGAATTCTTTTCTATTATAGCTCCCACAGTTTCCGCGGAGAGACTTATATTCGATGGGGTTCCTGGCTCCGGAAATCTTTACGAACTGTAATGGACTTCTATCCTGTACTTGAATAATGTCCAAATGTCTTTCTTAAAAAAAAAATGCGTTCCAGGATATGGATTATATTTTGTCGAAAGTTTACGTATAGTGTAGATACGAGTTGTATTGCAGCTATATTTTCCTCTTGAAAAATTAAGTTTATATACATTGAATCTTTTACCACTCAGCTATAGAATTAATATATTGAAAATTGACATTTTTATTCTCTGGTTTTTGTTTTGTTTCAATTTAATTTACGTCAGGAAAAGTACTTTTATTAAAATTTCAAAAACCCACACGAGTGTATCTAATTTCAGGTAAACACCAATTTTTGCTTACGGTCCGCATACCTCTGATGTCATCTCTATTAATGTTTTCATTTAATTTAGAAGATTTTATATAATTTCAATATTTTTTTATTTGTTTTGTATATTTAGAACATTAATTAGCATTATAGATATTATGATTAGATATATTATTATATTTTATTATAAATAATATTAAGGATTAAAGATTAATATCCTACTATGAATAATATTCAGGGAGATCAATAATTAAAGTATTTATTTAGATAAATTATAATGTTAAAAGTTCTAGTGATAAATTAAGTATATCAATAAATACTTGTTATATTTATTAACACTGTATATTAAAATTCATTTAAGCAAGTAGGCCCTATTAAAACCATAGGCAAAAATAAAAATCAATTCACCTTAAACATAATGTAAAAATTATAATATTAAATATATAAGATACATATAATATATATAAATATTTCAATATAAGATATGTTATCTATAGAATTATATATTTGATAAATTAATATAAATATTATACATATATAACTTTATCAATAAATAAAAAATAAATAATGATATAAAATATTGTACACACCCCCACCAAAAAACAAAGTTTAAAAGCATATTTATACTTTTATATAAAAATAATCTCACGTGTTAATGATAAATGACTAATGGTAGTCACAGCTAAAGTGATCAAAGTACATGAAATTATGATAATATTAATAATGGATAATATTATAGTAGATATATATATATATATAATATATATTAATATCATATATATAAATTAATATTATTAATATATATATATATATTATATTATATATATATTATATATATATATAATTAATATATATAATATAGTATATATATATATATATATATATATTATAGATTAAATATTAATAATATAATAATAATATATATATATATATTAATATATTACAAGTATGTGGGCTTACGATACCTTATTTCCGTACTAACTCCGTACTAATATCGAAACTAGTTTTCTGAGTGACTGTGCCCAGACATACACATCATCCATGTAACGTAACCAAGCAAAAAATTTAAATTCCGTTACTGTCGAGAATTTTTAATCCTTACAAAGTTTTTGTTCTGAACTTTATACTTACGAATGAGTATTGGTATGCACTATCACAAAGTTAGAGAACACTACCCCGTTCACAGCTAAAACTATGCCTTTCGAAAATAAATAAAAATTATCGGTATATATATATTATAAATAAGAGGGTACTTAGGATTATAGAGCATTAATACTAGATAAAAGGAACATTTATTGTAGTTAATAAAGCTATTAAATGTTTGATATGAACGCTTCGCTTCCAAAAGTACGGTAAATATTATATATGAGTTATATATAATAATAAACCAACTGATTTATGATGTTGTATATTATGAACGACATGTCGTAAAAGCGTTATATCTGCACTGTAAAACGCACGTAATGAAATATTATGTGCTTTCGTTTTGTGGTTTAGTTTCAGATGGTATAATATTACTGTGTTGAGCAGAGTAGCTTTTACGAGTAGCATCTTTGAGTTTAGAGATGTGAACTACCGTTCAGGATGTGATAGTGGAATAAAAGGAGATAAAAGTGCTCCGATCTTGATCATTAGAGCATATAAAGGAATGAACAAACTTCTAATGGTTGTGGAGAGTGTTTGAAGAGGCAGAACAACTAGGTCCTCACTGTTGTATGAAAATCATTATTTGATGAGGAGATTGGGTGAGCAGACTAAGATATTCCAAGATTCTAGAGAGGTGTGTTAACCATATAGCTGTTTTACTTTTACCCATGTTGTGGTATAAACCTGAATATACATGAACGTTAAACGAAATCATGCCAAAGCGCTATATGACCAGTTTTGGCGTAGGTCGGACTCTCTAAACCAAAAATATTTTGTTCCCTCAGCACTCGCGTATCTCTGCCACCGAACTCCCCACTCAACGACCCCCCTATTCGTGTAGAAAAAATTACTACCCTCGACTCGCCGAAATTCGAACCCCTCATTCTCTCGTCTCTATTGAATTGACAACTCCGACTCCTCGGAGCTCCGGTATAATCTGTTTACACCACTACACCTTATTCTGTATTTACAACATTTACCGACTCCTGCTCACCCCAAACGCACACCATCTAAGCAAAAAAATTTACTCTATAGAGTATATTAGCTGAGCTTGTAATCAGCCGTTATGATCTTATATTACCACGTGACCTTATACATACGCTAAAATAATACAAAGTATTCCTACTACCTATAATCCTACTATTATTACCAATTTTTTCTATAAAGTGATATAGTATATACATGACTGTATGCACACGTATACTACACACCCATTAGCGGTGTCCCCATTGGCTCCAGGCCCAGGGCGCAAATTCTGGCAGTGGCGAGCAAATTATTTGCTAGACTCTTGAAGCACCTACGTGCGTCTCGGTCTTAATACAGTGCATAAGTTGCATTCGGTTTCTGCTAATGTCTCATTCAAACGAATTAAAAAAGCTTATAATATGAGTGTTTCAGAACTAGAACATTGACTGATCCATTCTTAACCTTGGAAAGTTAGTAAATCACGCTGATGAACACTTTTGGCAAAAAGAAGTGGAAATTAATCAAAAATCAGACCATAATTTGTAATCTTCTAATGCGATGAATTTACCAGATTAAAACTAGATTCTGAACACAATCCTTGTTTAAACGAAAACCTTTGAATGGAGATGTTGTGAAAACGTGGACTATTTAGTGTAACTCCTAACAGTCAAGCGAGCTCTTTTGTTGGTTCCCCGCTGTAAACTATCGCAATTTTTTGGTAAAAGAGGAATATTTGTTAATCTGCAATTCTTGGAGTATGCGAGGAAATACGCATTACAAGATTTGACTGACACATAAAACGAATTCGCGTTCGCCAGTCTTTGATTCTTGTGAGTGTTGATTGCTGAAGGAATACTAGATAGATAATTTTCGATAATAGAGGACAAGCAGCTGCTCATCCAGAGCTGAAAGAAAAAGGTCCATCACAAAAATCACGGGTAGTGGAATTAAGATTATCTTGACACAAAGAGGTAGTTTCTGTTATATCCCACAGAGACAAAGAATCTTTACTCCACAAATCCCACCCGCAAGTTAACCCACCAATTTTGCACGATAATAGAATCAAGTACCCCGTCTTGTTCAAACATGGAAATTTTAGGTGAGAACGTGCTCTGAAACATTATTTGACAAACGAAAATAGAACCCTCTTGTTTAACAAGGAATTAGTCACCTCCTAGCTCATCATTTCCAACAATTTTCATTGGGCAAAGACAGCACTTCTTTATTATTCAGCTATTCAGCACCTTTGACAAGAACTCTATCCAAGATTATTGAAATAGAAAGATAGCAATCTACAAGTCTAGAACGATATAGTGAAGAGATAAGTTCAAGAAGAACAGTCAACGAGTATTTTTCTATTATTGTTGATCCACTTCAACATTTACTCATAAACATACAGACTCACACACGCAAGTTTAAGAGCAAGCACAATAGTATTGACACGGTAAGAGCCTAAAAGAACCAGGGACTTTTAATCGGATTATTAGTTCTTCACGATTGATATAACGAAACCACTGGTCACACAAAGAGTTAAGCACAACGATCGTACCGTAAAGGGTGTGACGAAGATGTTCAGTTAGTCACAACGAAAAATTTTAGACTCAGTAAGCAGTTTTTGTCGTGTAAAGATCGTATATGTCATTAGAGCATGGCGTCTATTACTACTGTCAGAATGCAAGATCATTTAACCATTCGCTGACCATCATATGCACATTAGACTTATGTTGAAACCCTACGAAGCTGGGTCCAACAATGTTGTAAGCGCACCAAGAGCGCAGCGTTCTTTTTTTTTTCTCTTAGCTTCAGTACGCATCATTCTTATGGATATTCTGTCTGCCGGCTCTCTAACCGTACTCTTCTCGTATAAGATCGGTTCAAGACTCTTTCTTCTATCAACAAGCAGAAAGTCATCTAGCTAGTCAAAACAACTATGTGTAAGATGGTCAGCTCCGAGCAGAAGTTTAGTACAAGTGCTAAATCAAAGATGGAAGCTATTGTTAAGCTAACCTAATATCTGAAATATAAATATGAGAGACCAGTACCACTTCAGCGATGACGGTCAAGGAATTTTGACAAAAGAATCAAATGCAGCACGCGTCCTAAGATAATACCCTTTGTCCTTAATATGAGCGGAACCAATACATGTGAAAAATATTTGATTGTAAATAAAAAATTGGGCTAATTGAAATAGAGTCTTGGCCACCAGATTTTATTTCACATTACTGATGCTATAAGCTCCTCTGGTGTAACATAGTTTATTATGAAATTAAAGTTACATTTAGGAACGAGCCAATGAGAACATATGTGCCAAAGGACAAAATTGTAAATGAGTCTACACAAAAAAGACATCAAGAATGTATCTAAACGAAGATCTCTGAGAAGAAGAAAATTATCAAATAATGCATTCTTCAACAAGCTTCAATACTATATTAGATAAAACTGTCAACAGAATTAAATAGGCGAAGTTTTGCATACAGCGAATTTCAGAAAAGTTTTTATGTCTTATCTAAATCTCACCGAAACGACCCAGACGACATTCATAAACAGCTAAATTATTACAAAAGAATCTATCATCCGACTTGGAGAAGAGTTTTGGGAGCAGAATGCATCATTAAAATGTTTGGCTTTAGAAGGATGAGATCAAGGCACTATGTCTATGTAGAAACACTCGTTCCCCCAAATAAGGACAAAATTTAACTATATTACACAGAACTTAATACTCTTTGAAAATGGTAGTTTTCACTGTATTACGCACATTTAATAATTGCTTTAAAATTATTATTTGCATCCCGCCAAAACTCTGCTCAGCTGAAAAGCCAAATCCATTCTCACTCTATAATCTCATTAGAAGGGTCGAGTTAAATACACTTATGTACGTTCGAATACCATAGCTCGATCACATGCGGATCCTATATGCGTACAATCCGATGGCAAACACTGCTACTACCTGATGCATTTCAAATCTGATGAAAAATGAGGTCGAATGGCACACGGCTGATAATTTAGCCACATGTTTATCACGTACAGAGAGAAAAACTAATTAACCAAGTACAACTGTCGAGCTCAACGAACAAAATTGAGAACAAAGACTGGGAGAGAAAAAACTGTAATTGATCATTACAATACATGATAAATGGTAAAACATATCTATGGAATTCAGTCACTATGAGGTATATATCCTACATTTATATGCACGACGCGTCATACACATACATAATATAAACTAGTGTACCTTCAATCGTATCAGTATAATACTTAAATATAACAATTATAAGGATACATATCACATTAAAGTTATATTAACAATAAATGTTTATCTTATTAATCGTATATTGCTCACTAATATTCAGACCCTCACGAGGTTTTTTATACGGTTAATATAATGATGAAAGTAGGTTTTCAAGATAATACTCAACTCCATTGACTAATTATATGTTATTTATTTTTTTTCGTTTTTATGCTATATTAGATGTTACTATATTTGGGAATCATTATATATAATCTAGTAATTACATACCACCAACTATCGCGCCGCGCTACCAATCTATCTGTCGCCCGAAGGAGCAATACGGGTTAGCGGCTTCCTATAATATTGAAGCCTATCACTGAGTTAGGTATCTACGATGTGTGTTAGATAAATAATGAAGGAACGCCTCCACATACTTCAGTTCGCGTAGTTAGTACTTATTCTAAATCCGTTTTAATTACTTGTCACTTTTCTTGTTGCTGACTGTGCAGAAATACTTCGAAATACAATTGATGAATTTAGCAACATACACACTATAACATCATTATATATAAGTATGAAATATATTTATTATTATATTATCATCGATCGATATTGTATATCGACCCGATATATCAAATTAAATTTCCTATAATTAAAAGACGTATTATATTTACGCACATCCGACTCCAAGACTCCACGAGGCATTCACGACTCCGAAACTATCCAGGAGCTACTCCCCGACTCCACTACTCGGCTCCACGTCTTCCGTCATTTTGTTTTCACTGTTTGAGAGAATCAGAACATTAAGGTCTAGTGTTGATCGTCTAAAAGATATTATTAATATCAGAGTATATAACTTGATATTTAAATATCTAATTATTGTTAAATATTTTATTTGTTTATTATTATTATTCAGAGCAATCCATTGACGTTCAGGTTCAAATTTTCATTTTGTTGTGATATTGCATAGACTCATGTATTATTCATTATTATAGCATTATTTAACAAAATTCGAACAACTGTATCTCCGACTGCTGCAAATGCTTCTTCGCATCCGGTTCCGAGTTCGATATATATCTACAGGGGTTAGGGTATTTTTTACTGTATAAAATTTTTGAGAGTGAAGAGTTGAGTGTGCCTTAAAATTGTTATTAGATTGAGTGGGATAGGATTTACTCATGTACGTATTATAGACGAAGTTACGTAAACCCCTGTTAGGTTAAACCCAATCGTAATAATGGTACATCCACCTCACCTTCCTATTATATTAAATAATCGAAAGTGTATCGTAATTTGGCTGGAATATTTTTTGAGAAGGATCTAAGTAGTGTTATTATTGTAATGCATATGATTATAATTAAGAAAGATAATCTTATTATGCTTAGTTTGGTAAAATGCTGATAGATAATAGCGCCCGGCCACTCTAGCTAGCAAAGAAACACCACCGCGAGACCGAGTAAAAAATACATGAGCTAACTAAACTGTTATAAAACAAAAGTTTTAAGAGTGTTTAAACATATAGGGAACACACACTTGAGGTTTAAAACAATAGAATTTCCAATAAATTTTATGGTGGTCTTATACTAAAGACACCACTTATGGAGTTATGCTTAGAATTATGCGACCGATTTGAGAAGTGTTCACCGAACTGAAAAATAAGCAGAAAAGACACATAGAAACATATCACCACATTATTTGTGGCTAAAGAGTTGAAAGCGATATGAAATAGGATCTGTATCCCAAAAAGACACATTTATAAGTGATTCATAAAATAAAGATGTTAAGAGAAGAAAAAAAAAAAGATGCCGTATTATAAGCTAGAAGAGAGAAGCTGACTCAGCTTTTAGAGAGATGATAGGCAGTTGATTCAACTACAACCTATGCTGGACTCCGTGTGGTGCCGAGTATTAAATATTTTTGAATTGATACATATGATCTTAGATTTATAATATATTGTTATATGAGGTTCTGATAGATATTCCTTCGAAAATATAATGGTTATCTTTAACAATTATATAAAACTGCACATCCACAGTAAAAAAAAAAATATTATAAGAAAAGAAAAAAATAAAAACAAAACAAAAAAAAGCATAAAACTCAAAAGAATTTCTTACTCGTTTATGAATTGTAATATCTACACAATTTAGGTTGCCATGATTACTTCTAGAGAGATCTACATTCACCCTTGTTAATTGCAACAAAACTACAAGAGAATTCTATATACACACAGTCCAAACCACCATCACACTTATCTCATCCGTTAGAAAGTGTCTAATTTGACTATTGATCTATTGATTCTATTGATTTAAGTCAAATTTTCACTAAAAAAAATTGCATGTTTACATACCTCTAAGCAGTAAATCAGTAAAATCAGTAAATCCAACACCCTCCTGTCCAGTTTTTTTCTATGACTATTGATCTATATCTATTATCATATCTATTATCATTGATAAGTCAAATTTTACTAAAATTGTTCATGTTACATTACCCTAAAATCATAATATCAGTAGATCCAAAATCACAATTCCAACACCCGTCTGTCCAGTCTGATCTTTATTGATCTATCTGATCTATGATCTATTGATCTATTATCTATGATTTAAGGTCAAATTTTTACTAAAATTGTAACGTTTTAACATATCCCAAATCAGTAAATTCAGTAAACAAGCCACCCACCTACCATCTCTGTTCCAATCATGATTTTATGTATCATGCGGCTAATTAAAAATCAAGTCACAATTTCCTAACTACATTTTGGATAAACAAAAAACCATAAAACAATTCTTATACAATAAAGATCAATCCAATATATGTTGACGTTAACAAAAGTTTCCACAT
>JABUQX010068785.1:50000-63648 GCA_015478945.1 Trachelipus rathkii | reverse complement strand
ATATATATATATATATCCGCATCCGCATCCGCATATGCGGATATCCGCATCAATTTTCACCATCCGCATCCGCAACCTCATCCATACTCACTATCCATCCGCAACGTCCACATCCGGCAAAGAGAAACTTTTGCGATAGCGGATATAGTATTCATCAATGAATTATTATGAGTATCGTGTGCACTAACTTATATATATATATATATATATATAGTTGCTATATGTTATAATAAATGAGCATATATATAGCAAATATATATATATATATATATAAAGGTTATATTATATATATATATATGTTAAAGAGTATATATATGTTATATATATATATATATATATGTTGTTATGATAACCAACTGCGAACCCAAACAAAAGTATAATCTGACTTCAAATCCGATTCTGTAAATTCAAATTTGAAAATTACTGACTCCGACTCCGACTCCACTTAAACAAAATTTTTTGACTCGACTTCGACTCCGACTCCAGCAGTCAAATTCAAAATTCGACTCTGACTCAGATTAGTGCCACAGACTTACAGTAAAACATTACAAGCCCAACAATTTTTTTTCGCTTGCTTTTGAGAATATAAAAATATACCACTTTTCCAATGAATCTTATATAAAAATGCTATAGGGAAAAGCATCGCAAATACACACCGACGCACAAGTATGAAACAGATTTTCTAAAAATAAATATATTTCAGTTTCGGAAGCAAAATGCATAACGTAATTATAATGCAAATTATTTTTATTTTTATTATAAAACAGCCATTATAAAATTAACAGTTTAATACTTTCAGTTTCAATAATAATAATAATAATAATAATAATAATAATAATAATAATAATAATAATAATAATAATAATAATAATAATAGCCTTAACAGAATCGCTTATAAAATAAAAAATAAAAAAATTTCTGACAAAATTAAAAGTGCTTGATGTACAATGCAACTTTCGAAGCTATGGTGAGAGTATATATATATATATATATATATATATATATATATATATATATATATATATATATATATATATATATATAAATATATATGGCAGTACAGCAAATTTTGAACCGTGCTGCGTCAAGTGGAAATTTATATAGTATATATATATTACAGATATATATAGTTAAGAAGAATATATATAGCAGATATGTTGTTTTATATAAATATATAAATATATATATATATATATATATATATATTATATATATATATATATATATATATATATATATATATATATGATCGTGTAAAATATACAAAAAACACAAAAAATCACTTTTGAGACCTGTAATATCTATGTGCGGAACGGTTACACACGACACTGGCCAATACCTGCACAGGAGTCGCCGGCAGTATCGTCAGAGCTATTTCTTTGTAAATAATCAGTTAATAGGATTAATCAGGTGAAAAAATTGTCAAACTTAAAACTTGATGACGCCAACATATTCGCCTCACTTGACGTAGAGTCTTTGTTCACAAATGTACCGGTTGTTGATACGATTGACAAAATAATTAACGAAGTGTATCACTCAAATAATCTACACCCACCAGAACTATCAGGACAACATATGAGGGATCTTTTATTAATTTGTTGTACCCAATCACCATTTAAATTTAAAGAAAACATATATCTAAAACTGATGGAGTGTCGGTGGACTCACCACATGGACCTACATTTGAAGATTCTGTATGTCCAATCTGGAAAACAAATTCATAGTGAAACAAACAAATTTAACCCTAAGGTATGTCGACCATACCCTCACTTTCTTTAGGAACATAGATCATATTCATCAATTCAATAATGTAATTCAAGAGTTATCATGCTTAAAATTCACTCGCTAAACAGATTAATAATACTATCTGTGTTTATACATCAAAATCAACGTTAGTTTTGATGACTCATTATCTACAGGTATGCATGTCAAACCCACTGATAATGGTCTGTATATGAACTATGGATCTTATTCACCGATTATTTACAAAGAATCCATCGTAAAACCTCTACTTTGCAGAGCATACAACCTATGTTCAAATTGGATAAATTTTGATGAAGAAATTTGCCACATTAAGAAATATTTAATGACCTGTGACCATCCACAATATGCTGCTGAAAAATTAATTAATAAAGCTTTTACAAAATTATATAATAAAGAAAGTAAAACAACCAGAAAAATTAGACAAATTTCTTCGTCGTCAAAACTTCTAATGCTATATGTCAATAAGGAAGAGAAAGTGCCTTCGTAATATTTTGAATTCTCACCTCAAAACTAAAGACACCTCAAAAATTAAAGTCAGACTATACCATAAGTCCAAACAACTGTTATCTTCCTTTAGCACAAGAGATGCTTTGCCCCGACAACCATCACGTTGTGTACCAATTTAACTGCCCTGAGGTAGACTGTACGTCGACATATATTGGTTAAACGAAGAAAGATTAAGTCGGACGGGGCATATCAACATCTCTACAATCCCAGCAAATCTTTGAATATTTCAATACGGTACATGGTCAATCAACTATAGTAATATTTCTAAACACTTCACAATATTATACGGATCGTGTGAAGTCCTGAAACTAAAATGAGAGGCCTTCTTCATCAAATCACGCAACCAGACATTAACATAAAATTTTATGTATTTACCAGTCAGACTCACACATTGTGATTTTGTCAAACATCAGTCCCAAATGAATTCATCTGCTTTACAACCAATCCCGAGCATGCTCCCAAGTATACTAGAGACGATACGAGTCTGAAATTTATGTAAATATATCTTCTTCTTCTCCTGTATATTATTTTCAAAGATTATTTTAAGGAAATTAAATTATGTACAAAATAAATATTTAGAACGTTGGAAATAAAATCAAACCTTTATAATAATAATAATAATAATAATAATAATACACACACACACACACACACACACACACACACACACAATAATAATAATAGTCTCTTAAATTTCTCGACTCGACTCCGACTCGACTCCACTTGGCCATAGGAATCTTCGACTCCGACCTGACCCGACTCCACTTCACAATAAGAATCTTTGACCCGACTCCGACTCGACTCCACTTGCACAGAGTTTTCGACCCCGACTCCGGGAAGCGTTCGGCACGACTCACGACCTGACCTAATGACTCCGACCACTGACCTGACCCGACTCGACTCCGTGCAGCCCTGGATATATATATATATATATACAGAGAGGTAGGAGAAATGAAGATAGTTATGCTAGTTGTTATACATATTGTTATTATATATATATATATATATATATATATATATATATAAAGAATATATATATATATATATATATATATATATATATATATTAAAAGTAATGACTCTTTCAAGGATCACAGAAACAGTCATGATGGAGATGAGATAATAGATTTCAAACTCTGCAAAACGATGACGCATGTGCAATTGCAACTTTTCTAAATCCTAGATACAAAACAAAATTTCTTGAATCACGTGTTTCACAGACTGTTAAAATTAATTTGGGATGCCTATGCGATGAAATGCTGCTAAAGACGGAACTATCACTAGCCAATAAAAAGCAAAAGATCACAGAAACAGACACGCAATTACATCTATTAGCGATATCATTGCCGAATCCATGAACGTTTTTTGGCTTCTCTAGCACAAATCTAGCAGCGATGTTCGGAGGTGTCAAAAAGACACTATCATTGATCGAAGAGTATCAAAAGAGAGAAAAAGCTTGAAATCAGATAAAAAGATCCACTGGTTTTGCAAGTGTAATAATTGTAAAAGTCACATCTTTCAGAAGTCGCTAGAAAAAGTAACATCCTCCTTAGCAAGCTCCTTTACTGTGCAAAAAGCTAGTGGAAGTTGTCTTTCAGTGAAAAAGCAGATCCTATTTACGACGAAAGAGCTAAACTCCTCTGAAAGAAGCCTTCTGAAGCTGTTATTGAAAGTTTCCAATTCTGGAATTATTAATTTAAAGTTAATATTGTTTATATAACCTTTTCCAAATTATTGAGTGCTTCAGAAAGAGTGTCGGTGGGAGCAAAAGAAGTTGGGTCCAGCAAGTGTCCTGCACCTGGTAATACAGCTGGTATATATATATATATATATATATATATATATATATAAAGTATAAAGATAAAGAATAGTAGTGTGAAAATAATATATATATATATACAGTTATATATAGTACATATATATATATAGTATAATATATAATATATATATATATATATATATATATATGTGTGTGTGTGTGTGTGTGTGTGAAGTATCTGTGGCTAAACTCTAAAAACTTAACTATCTGCTATCCGCATCCGCAATCTGCGGATAGTGATTTTTACTATCCGCATCTGCGGATAGTGAAAAATCACTTATCCGTATCCGCATCCAGATCCGCGGATAGTGAAAATCACTATCCGTATTACAGCATTCCTATCATATTATATTGTGGCTAAAACTCGAAATTTATTAGGTATATATATATATATAGTATGATATGAAAGATAAATAGTATTAGTTGTTATATATAAGAGAAAGAGTATATATAGTATATATATATATACATATGTTGTTGTTGTTAGTATATATATAAGGCAGTTTGATTACATTCAGAGTAGCGTAAGGCTATAATATATATATATAAGTATATAAGTTATATATATATATAAAAATATAGAAGATAAAGTATATCGTGCTGTACCGTGGCTCAAACGTAGAGTTTATCGGAGCTCTGGCTAGCAGTGTTGCCTGCGCGGTGTTCGAAACCTGAAGTTCGGGGATGCCAGGTAGAAATACCAGAAGTCTCCTTGAATAGTTATGCCTCGCAGTGAGGTGTGAACTTAAATTAAAATATAGGTATAGTATAAAGAAAATGAGAGCAGGTGAAGATATATATATATAGTATAATATATATTGGTTATATATATATATTTATATATATATGTTATGGTATATATATTACAATTTACAACCGCTCCCAGGAAGGATCAAGACCCTGTCAGCGGGCCAGCACTCTTCTGAATCTTCCTTTATCTTCCAAAACTCCATCTTCCCTCAGCTCCCATCACTGACGGGCAAATCCATGCCCTCTCTCACGAGTCCTCCACCGAGCTTCTTCCATTCTTCCAGGTTCCTCTCTTGGTTCCTGTTTCAGGCCCCCACTTTCGTACCACTTTGCCACTTCCCTTCCATCCTCCAGGTGTCCTCTACTACCACCTAGCTGTGTATCCATTCATTCAATATAGCCACTACTCCACCTCCTCCTTCCTTATTCTTTTCATTTCTCCTGTCTGTCTCTTCTAGTCTTCTTTCCATTATCGCTCTCAAAACGTACATCTCCCGACTGTATTCTATTATCCTCTCTTGTTGTCGTACTCCATGCCTCTGCTCCATATAGTAAAATCGGTGTTAACACACCAAAGATCACCTTTTCACCTCCACCATTTGTCTATCTTCAGTATGGGATACACTGTTCTTTCCCTCATACTGAGCTATCCTACTTATGATCTTTTGTACATTTCCTCCCCTCTTCCAAATAATCCACCCAAATATTTACATTTCTCCACCCATTCCTTTTATCTCCCCAGTCCCCTCCCACCTCATTCTACAACCTCTTCCTCCTCTTTTTCAACTGACCACTGGAAGATCTCCTGGGTCTTTTTCTGTACTCGAGAATAAGCCGATCTTCAGCCTATTGGCAAAACATATCACTACCTCTTTCAACCTGTCTCTCCCTCTTCGCCCCAGCACGCCAAGTCATCCGCATATGCCAAAAATATCACCGTCCAAATCTCCGATTTCTTCTTTCACTTTCTTTATCACTACATCAAGATACGATACATAAACAAATTATGACGCTTTGTTTAACCTATGTTCTCACCTCGAAACTTACTTCTTATTCTCATATTCTGTCTCTTACATTACATTTGCTGTTTCTGTACAAACTCTCCAGAGTTCTCTCAACTTTCTACCCACTGCATATTCTTCTCTCCAGCACTCTCCAAAGTCTCTCTCTAGGCACTGAATCGAAAACTTTCTTCACAGATATATGAAAGCTATATATGCTCGTTTGTTGAATTCCTATCATACCTTTCCAACGTAATTCTCAGAACGAACAAGAGATCCGTCGTGTTTCTGTTCTTTCTATATCCATGATGCTGCTCTTCCCCAGTCTGGGATCTCCGTCTTTTCTGCGTTTATAGTCAAAATTCTCTCATATGTTTTTGCCAGATGGTTCAACAAGGAAATTCCTCTGTAGTTTTTGTAGTCTTTTTGTATCTCCTTTTCCTTTATATATTGGCACTATAATTGACTTTCCCTATCCTTCTGGTACTTCACTCTCCAACACCTATTAAAAAGTTTCAAAATTTCTTCTTTCATTTTCTCCTCCTTTATCAATTCTATTGGTATCCCATCTTCACCCGGTGCCTTACCGTTCTTCATCGCCCAGATTCAATTTCTAATTCTTCCATAGTTATCTCCTCCTCATCCTCATCCTCTTCCTCCACCATCTCTTCTCCCTCCTCCTCCCCTGTTCATTCACATTTAGCAGTTCACTGAAGTACTCCGTCCATCTCCTGTTTGTGTCTATTGATTTCACCAAAACCCCCCCTCTGCTTATACTTGATGTTGCACACTTTCCTCTTTGATCCTCTATATGTTTTTTTGCCAGTTTAAAAATCTTCTTCCTTTCTGCCCTCCCATCTTCCATCATTTCTTCCGCCTCTCTTTGCAGCCTCTTTCTTTACTCTTTTTTCACTCTCTCTGCATCATTTCTTGCCTCCACATACTGAGCCCTTGTTTGTACGGTTCTATTTTTTCAGCCACCTTTTCATCAATACTGTTTTCCTCTTTATTATTGCCTCCTTCACTTCTTCAATCCACCACTTTGTGTGTCCTTTCTTCTCGTTCTTTTCCTACCTTCATGTCCTTCAGAATCACTTCAATGTAAATTTGTTTCTACTTAGAGTTTCCTTATTTCCCCAATCTTTCCATTCCTTCTAATTGTTCTTAAGTCTTCTTTTTTTTTATAATATATTCCATTTTCTTGTCACAGTCCTTGAGTGACTTCTCTTCACTCTTAAAGCTCTCTTCTTTTCTTGCAGCTTTTCTGCCTTTACCACCAGGTCCGTCATCAACAATCTATGATCTGAATCCATTGTTACTCCAGGTGTTACTTCTTAACATTCCTTATTATCCTACTATCAGATGATATTATATAGTTTACAATAGATCTCTGATCGAATTCTCCTGTGATATTATTCATCTATACCTTGCGAACCTATGTGAGTCCCTTCGTTGAAAAAAAATCATATGATCTTCAATCCCTTCCTCAGACAGAAATCTATCAGCATCTCTACTTCAATATTCTTACCTCCTCTCCATACTGTCCTACCATTCTCTCCACCTCGTCTCTTCTCCTTCCCACTCGTGCATTGAAATTTCCAATCAGAAACAGTACATCCTCCCCTTCTTCCGTCTTCTACATTCTCCAACATTTCCATGAACTGTCTTTTTTTCCTCTTCCGAGTGTCCCTGTTGCGGCGAATATACCTGATAGAAGTGGCAATTTTCCCTTAAGCTCTGTTTTTAAAAATTGCTTCTTATAATCCTTTTCTCAAAACTTTATAGTTGCAATGAAGAAATTTTTGTTTGCGTTTTGTGTTTCGTTTTTGGGTACGGTTTGGCTTCTCCTCTACTCCCTTTATATATCAATACATATCCTCCTCCCATATCTCTTCCTCTCTCTTCTCCTCTCATTCGCATTTCTGCCATTCCCATCACGTCGATCCTCCTCTCCCTCATCATCTCCAGGATCTCTTCCTCCTTTCCACCATACCTCACAATATTAAGCGTAGCGCATCTAATCTTAAAAACATTATTCAAGTTCCTGGTCCAAAATCGTTTCCGGGTCTGTTACCTAAAGGTCTGTCTACTTCCGAGGCTGGTCCTTGAGTATATATGCTATATATAAGTGTTATATATGTATATATAAGCAATATATATGATATATATATATCTGACAACAAGGTGGGGTACTTGCCCCCCCAAATCTTGAAGTGAAATAGTACCTTATAATCCATAGTATTTGCCGATGACGTTTTTATGTAGGGTTTAAAGCAGTAAAGTTCAAAAAAAATACATCAATCAGATAGATAATGAAGTAGTAATTAGCACTAATTACTAAACGTAACATATTATTTCTTTAACGTTTTAATGCTTTCTTTTCTTCATGCTTGGTTTAAAGTCAACCAGTTTCTTTGTAAAAGCTTTTTTATACAGCTGACTCTTATGATAGATTATTCTCCGCTAGAACTTCAGTAAACGATAGTACTATGCCAAAGCTGTTAAATCAATTTCGAAAGCGTACCCAGTTGATCTTCAGCTGCAGACAACACATTAAAAACAATTGCAGAAAATAAAGAAATATTATAGCAACTTGAAGACCATAATTATGAGAGAGTAGAGATATATATATATATATATATATATATTATATACATATATATATATATATATATATATATATATATCACCCAACCTTTGTGAAACTTCTGCCTCACATGTCTCTATGAGTTAGTATTTTTCTAACACTTATAGCATATATATATATATATGATAGCAGACAGTGATGATGTGAGACATCATCATTATGTTATTAAGTTATAAAGAGAAGATATAGTAGCAGCATATATATATATATATACATAGATATAAAAAGATATATATATATATATATATATATATATATATATATATATATATATATATATATATATATATATATATATATATATATATATATATATATATATATATATAGTTTAAAAATCTGGGAAAACTAAAATCTGCTTCATAAAAATAAAAAAATGTTAATTTCAACACAGTGTAGCCTCCCATGTAGATGTAACGAGAAAGAGTAATGGAAAACACCGCCAATTTTTAAAGTAGCAAGCTGGGTCTACATCGTTGCTATTTTAAAAATCGCTTGAAGCGTTACCGTTACTAAAGCTGGCGACCAAATGCCCTGTTACGGTAACGCCGTTACATGTAACGCGTTACTGCCCATCCCCATATATATATATAGCAGCAGAGTATGTATAGATAAGATATATATATATTTATGAAGAGTATATATATATATATATATATATATATATATATATATATATATATATATATATATATATATATATATATAGAGTATATAAATATATATATATATATATATATATATATATATATATATATATAAAATATATATATAGTCAATGTCTGCCAATATTTGCGTGAGTTAATTCAAGCATTTTCCAATAGCCCTAAGTCCCTAAAGTTCTTCTTTAAATACTGAAGTTCTTTTTTCGCTCGAATTATAAATAGAATATAAATATATATATATAATATATATATATAGAAAGAGTACAATATATATATATAGTTATATATATATATATATATATATAAATATAATAATAATAATAATAAAATTTATTCATTTTATCTAATGTTAAATTATATTTTGAGTTCTTTCAAAGGAAAATCCACTTTTAAAGATCAAATCTTCCTTAAGCCGTCAGGCCCTTCAAGCGAAGGCAAATAAGCCGCGGTCTATCACGACCAGGCAAAGATGAAGGTGCTGCGAGGACGAGGAGGAGATTCGAGTTCGATCTCCTCCGAAATTTTATAATATATCACAAGTGCGAGCTAAGTCTGACGTAGCAAGGCAAATGCAAGCGATGACGTAGCAGGTGAACGAAACCGAATGCGAACGAAACGCGAAAGGTATACCAAGGCGCGAAACCGGTGGCGGATCCCGGAGGTGGCGGTGGCAGGAATGCGGGTCCGCGGCATCGGGGCGGGGCAGTGGGCGGCGGGCGAAACGAAGGAAACGGCGGTGTGTGTGTGTGTGCGAGAGATAAGTGCACACCGTATAAAGAAACAATGATGATAGTCATGAGAACATCCAAAGGTGCAACAATGGTTTGAAATAGCTAAGAAAGAAATATGTCGTAGGGGCAAGAGATGAGGGGATAGGAGAAAAGGGGGGCAGGTAACGTGAGTAGGTGTGTGCGTGTGTGTGTGTGTAGTGGTAGCGTATGAATGTGTATGTAGGCATCTGTGGATGAACAACTGTAATGCGTTGATGACGTCCCAATATTGTTACTGGCTAGGTACTCCCATGCAGTACACATATAACAAATATAAAGAACATGGAGTGGGGGAAGGACTGAATATGCCACATATATATATATGAGCAATATCATATACGTGTTATATACAATCATGTGTATGCAAAAAGTAAAATATCATAAAGCTGGTCAGTTACGCGTGCGTACACACGTGTACGTATTTCCATGTGCGTATTTCATGTGCGTCCTTCTTTATCTTTGTACTGCATACTACAGCGTATTACCTGCTAGGCCTAAGATTATACTAATATTTAGGGTGAATAAATATTAGAATAAACTAAATTTTTAAAAGTTTTGTCGATGAAATTATTTGCAAAAATAAAAATTTATTTATTTTCCTGTAGCTGTTATAGTTTTCAGTTACATGCTTCATTCTTCGGGATGTTGGCCTATATATATATATATATATATATATATATATATATATATATATATATATATATATATATATAGTATATATATATATATATATATATATATATGTATATATATATATATAGCAGTAAAATTCAATTTTCGTCTGTTGAGCTTCGATATCTATATATTGAATTAAACTATATGCTCTTATATTGATGTATCGATATAGTTCATATTATATATATACAGGTATATATATATAGTATATATATATATATATATAATATATATAATGTTATATATGTTATTAAGGTTATTATAGAAGTTAGTGTCTACAAAAGTCACTGAACCATCCATGTAACTAGAGAATGACAGCACCTACAGTAAGGTATACACATTGTTGCATATGCCAGCCAGAAAAAAAAAAAGAGATCTTCACTGCAAAAATAGGGCGCCTGAGGTTAGGGTAGTGTTGTAAACAACAAAGAAACCCACGGGCAGACCACCCCGATGTCAGGCAGCCCAGGTCTCCCGGCTCTAGGTGACTACGGGGACTATCCTCCAAGATTAGTCTCCGAACCCTGCTTTACATCTCAAAAATGTGGGGTTCCTCCGACCATCCTCCGGGGGTGAAACATCCCCTCCGTCCTTTCACAGCTTGAGCCTCCCTGGCAAGTGCAACCTTTTTAGGGGGCCTAATTTACCAGAGCGCCATGATATATAAGAGAAAGAAAGAGTGTAGAGAGATAGTATATATATATATATATATATATATTTATATATATATATATATATATATATATATAAATATATATATATATATATCTTGTAATAACTACTAAACTTCACGTAATGTTTAAGATACTGATTTACTTGGCCCTAGTTAGTTATTTGAATCTTCGTCGTAGAACATAAAAAAAAAAACATAGAAATATGTTTTCCTTAAAAATTTTGAAATATATTTACCTGAGATAACGTGCTTTATGTCTCTAAAATGCAATGAAAATACCGTAGCAGTTTTGTAAAGTATTCTCTTTATAAATATATTAAAATGACTTAAATTAGTTATTTTCAAGTCACAACAAATAAATAAACCTAATGGTGCTTGTAATAACACAAGTTTAAGTCAACTCTTCGTATAATGTGAAAATCCATATGAGTTTGCTTTTAACTCCTGATATTTCAAGGTTTTCGGCATAACGATTACGATATACCACGTTATCGATAGTATCGATGATTTGTTATATCGATTTTACCGTAGACGAAAGATTGAAGTCAAGTTTATATATATATATGTTGCTATTGTTAGTTATATATATATATATAGCAAAAGTATGTTAAGGTTATATATAGCAGTATATAGTTATAAGCAGCATATATATATATATATATAGTTAAGTGCTATGCAGATGATTTGACTGTCGTTTGAGTTGGATGCACAAGTCAGCTGGGAAGGAAGAAACAGAAACAAGAGAAAGGTTGAAAGAGACTGGGAATATATATGAAAACTCTAGGAGAGTTTACTGATACACTGAAGCTCATTTTTATTGTTTAAAGTAAGAAGAAATTTCAAACCAAACTGAATAAAAATATTTAAAAATTTATTTTGATCAAATATTTCGAAATTAAAAATCAAATAAAAAATTAAGTCAAAAATGCATATTAAACTTTAGAGGAGCTACAAAATTTCCTATTCCAGTCTTATTATATGATCTTCACTAAAATATTCTTGAAGAAGAAAAATTTGGGAAGGAGTTCTTCTGAAATTAGCCTGACTCACAAATACCTTCTATCTACTTAGGTATATTTATCGAAAATGGAAAAGTATTCAGCCAAAAGTCAAGGAAGGCACTTTCATTGCATAATAATAATAATGAGTAATCGCATGAAAAATTAATGATGTTTCGTCGTGGTCAAATCATATGAAGATCTTCTTCGCATGGTTATAGGCGACAGGCTAGCAACCTGTCCTTTTTTTCCTTTTTGCTTGCATTACTCTTGGACCAGCGTTGGTATCTTATGCGCCTATAAGCAAGCTCCTCTGGAGAGCTCTAAGAGGGCAGTTTTGAGGCCTAATGGGAGAAGATGCTAGTTCTACTGAAAGGGCGAAAACCCTACCTGAGAGTGTTTAACTCGAGGACTGGCATCCAAACCGTTGTGCCGAGAAATGGCTTTCTGGAGTGTTCCAAGGTCAGAGTTTCGGACCAAGAAGGGAGAAGACGCTTGACCAACTGACAGGGCGTGAAAGCTCTTCTCCTGGGAGTTGTTATAGATTATAGATAGATATATATATATATTAAGTTGTTATATATATATATATATATAAATGCATAATCATATATATATATATATATATATATATATATAGGACCTTTTGTATACCACATCCCTCAAAATAATTTAGTATTGGAATGGTTGGTAATGATTTTTTATTCTATGTAAAGTTGGTAAACATGTGAAATAAATGCATTTTAAGATTCTGAATTTGCAATAATATTAACGAAATATAAAAAGAAATATTTTTTTGTTATATATATATATATATATATATATATATATATATATATATATATATATATATATATATATATATATATATATATATGTTATTATATATATATAAATATATAAATATATATATATATTTATATATATATATATATATATATATATATATATATATATAGATGGTCAGATTTTTTTAATGCTCACAGTATGTAACTAGGGACCGGCAGCTCCTACAGTAAAACAAATTATATTGGAATCAGTGAAAATTCTAAGGATGGAGGATGGATTATTTTTTTTTTTTTTTTTTTTTTTTTTTTTTTTTTTCTTATTTTAAAAATTATTTCCCATTTAGGGGCTCGAGCCGACGGGGACAGAGGGGGACGTTTCATACCCCGGAGGGGATGGTCGGAGTAACTCGCGACACCCAAAGACCAAAAGAGCGGTTCCGAGACCATCCCCGAGGGGGATTAGAACCTCTCAGTCGTTCACCGGGAGCAAGCCAGAGATCCCCGACCCCGCCATCTTCAGTGTTTACCCTAAGGTATTCCTTTTTAGTTAAAGTAATACCAGCAGTTTTGCTGAAGTAAATTATTCTTTTT
>JABUQX010068785.1:0-35000 GCA_015478945.1 Trachelipus rathkii | reverse complement strand
TAACACAAAAGTCTTTGCTATTAATAAAGTGAGCAGGTTGCCAAAACTCATAAAGCAATGTAATTTGTAATTTGGTAAAATAATAGGTACAGGGTAGTAAGCTAATAATAATTTAAAATATGTATGCTCTGTGTGATATCTGTGGGACTGTAAAGAGGTGGAATATGGTTGAATAGATGCCCTGCTTGTGATTGAATGCAGGAGAATGTTTGTTAAGGAAGGAGATTTGCAAAGAGCTGAGGTGAAAATGTGAGATTGATTGAAAGAAGGAAGATATTGAGTTGGAGAAAGGAGGGAGAGTTGATTAGGAAAAAAGTTAGTAGGATGTCGAGGCAAAGGAGGCGGCGGATAAGGGTAGACAGGGGAATAGTGATTCACCTAGAGCAGGAAGATGAGAGGCGAAAGGATAAAGAGAGTGATATCAATAAGGTCTGCAATGATTATAGAGTTGTAGAAACTAGAAATAATAATTTAAGATGAGGGTCTCGAAAGTCAGTCAGCCGTGTGACCGCAGAACAGGCGACTGTCTTCCAGGGATTTGGAGGATCAGAGAAGTGCCAATAGATAATGGTTGAGTTTTCTGATAGGGAGAGATGAAAGATTGCTAATTGGCAGATCTATGCATACGATTACCTAGATAGGGACTTCTTCAAACTAAGAATAAAAAGAAACGATTGAGAGTGTTATCCAGGTGCCAGAGTGAGTGATATCGTGGATAGGGTAGATAGAGAGATTGAGTTTACAAATGTTGATTCAGATGTGATTGGCGAATGTGAGGTACAAATGATATAGGGACATAGAAGGTTAGAAGAATTAATAGCAGATTATAGGAGAATTGATCAGAAGTGATGAAAGCTAGCGGAAGAAGGTGCATGTTCTGGGATTTTTACCTAGGTTAGGTGCGCAGGTCAGGAATGGGGGAAGTAGGGCTCTCTAGGTGTAAATGAAAGGATTAGGAATTTATGTATTTCAGAGAATATTAGGTTTTTGGATTTGTGGAGAGAATTGATGGATAAAAGATCTTTTATGCAGCAGATGGAGTTCACTTGAGTCGGTAAAGGTGTTGGGCTTTTCAGCACCAGGTTGGAGACTTGTTTAGCCAAAAAGCTAGGTAAAGTTGGGGGGATGGGCTAAATTGGAGTTACAAAAATAAGCAATAGAGGTAACGGTAATAGTGGTGGATATAAAAAAACTAGTGTACAGGCTCAGAATAAGGATGATAAGCAATAAAAATAACAGCATTGGTCGAATTATTTAAAATGCTTTTACACAAATGCTCGTAGCCTTAGAAATAAAAAAGATGAGCTGATTAGTCATACCATAAATGAGAATCCTTGACATTATTTGCAATACTGAGGCATGGGGTTAATGAGGAATATATGGAGACTCCGTCAGGAAGATGAAATAGCGGATAGTTCACTTATGATAACCAGCGTAGAGGAAAGAAGGGTGGGGGTGGTGTGGCTATGTTAAAAGCAAAATTCAATCTGTATTAATGACTGACTTTAAAACTAAATCATTATATGTGAATCGGAATGGGTAGATATCCTTATGTTTATAAATCAATATATAGAATGGGGCATTTTATAGACCTCCTGGCCAGATTCAAGAATTAGACTCAGAAATTGGTAAAAGAAATTGAAGACCAGGCATGCACAGTAAAGAAAAAGGTGATCAGTCATTTAATGGTGATTGTAATTTTCCTGGGCATTAAATGGGTGCCTTGTCTTATACGGACCATAGTAGTTCAGTATTTATAAATGATATACTAGATAACTTTTTGTTCCAGATGGTCCATGAACCCCAACAAGACACGATGCACTATTAGACTTAGTATTAACTAACGATGAAAGTTTGGTGGATGAGGTTAGAGTGAGGAGAATTGAGGACTTAGTGACCATAATATAATTAGGTTGAATATGAATGTGATATCTGGCCCAGATTGCAAGTTAATAAGGAAAGATCTTAGATTTCGCGAAATGGTGATCTTTTACCAAAATTTCGAGACATGCTTACTATAATTGACTGGGATAAAGAGTTTAAAGACCAAGAAAACTGTGGTTGTCATCATATGTGGAACAGTTTTAAGCAATTTTAGATGAATAATTCATCAGTTGTTTTAATAGATAATACCCGATTGGTGGCAGAAAGAAGAAAACCTGTTTGTGGAATAGAGAGATTTAAGAGAGAGGAAGATAAATTCAATGAAAAGCGCAGTGTTTTAAAATATTCAAGGGTAGATAATAGGGAAGATGATTTAAAGAAAAAATATTAGGAAAAAGATAGATACGAACTTAGACCAGTTAATAAGGAGAGAGGCAAAGAGAGAGGGCAGGAAAATTAATTTAGCAAGGAATAGTAATAAGAACCGAAGAAGTTTTTGTAGCTGTTTATAAAATTTAAAAAGTAAAGAATAAAACAATTGGTCCAATTAAATTGATGAAAAATTTTAAGTTGAGTTTCAGATAAAGGAGGTTGGTCAACATTGTTCCAATGCTTATTTGCTTTAGTGTGTTTACTGAGGAAAAGATTAGATAATAGTTTGGGAGAACTAATAGTTCTTGTATGCATTAACAAATAGACTTACAAGAATTTAATTTGACGTAAAAAGAATAGTTAAGACGTTTATTAGACCATATTGATCCAGGTAAAGCTGCAGGGCCTGATGGGATATATTGGTAAATGCTGAAAGAGGTTAGTAGATCAGCATTGCAGAAGAAGGCACTGAAATCTTGATTTTTTTAAGCGATCTATAAATTTGGTGAGGTACCAGGATTGACGGAAAACAAGGCATTGTTGTGCTATTTATAAAGAAAGTATAAGGAAGATTTGGGAAATGTAGTAGGCCGAGTAGCTTAACATCTATTGGTTGTAAGTTCTGCGAAAAGTTATGAAAGGTTCCAATAGAGAAATATGTTAGGAAGATACAAGGTTGTACGAACGCCCAGCACGGGTTTCAGAAAGGGTAGGTCATGTTAGACAAACCTTTTAGAAATTTATGGAAGTAACATTGACTGACTGCATTGACCAAGGAGATCCCATTTGATATTGTAATTTAGACTTTAGTAAAAAGCGTTTTGATAAGGTTTCCCCCACATAAGGCTGATGGAAAAGTTATTTGCAATGTGGTATAGGTGAGTGGTACATGGGGATTAAAGAGTGGTTGAGAAATAGAAAAAACAGTGTGTAACAACTAAATGGGAATAAGATCATCGATGGGAAATTAGGAGAGAGTGGTTCCCTCAGGGTTCAGTGCGGGGCCACTTTGTTCCTTCATATATATAAGATGGATTTAGGAACCAGGGACTTAAATGCAAGGTTTCTAGAGGTTGCAGATGAGTACTAAAGTGGCCACCTTCACAGTTAGGGAAATAGTGAAGGATGCATAAAATTTCAAAATGACTTGATAAACTTCTTGGGTGGGCAGATAAGGGGGCAAATGAATTTTAATAGTAAAAAGTGTAAGGTTTCTTCACCTAGGTTACTCAAATAAAGAGTATGTACCTACGAATGGAATTGGGGATTGGCTCTGAAGTCTGTGGACCAAAAGAAAAAAGATGTAGGTGTGCATGTATAAGCGAGTAAATTTGAAAAGTAAGCTAATCAGTTGTTGGAAGGCTAGAAATTTAAAGCGACGATAAGGATGCTGGCTTAATAAAATCGCGAATGTGTTTATAAAGAGCAGGAAGTACATAAGTAAACGTTATAATAGCTGAGTTAGGCCGAGAATAGAGTATTGTGCACAAGTTTGGGCCCGTTTTTTTTTAAAGAAAGACTTAGATGATACAGAGAGTGCAACGTAGAGCAAACAAGATGATTTCTGGGTTGAGGGTAAGAGCTAATTGAGGAAAGAGGACTGAAGGAGTTAGGAATGTTTTCTGTGGAAAGGCGATTTCTCAGAGGGGACATGATACAAGTATACAAAATATCTATTCTATTGATAATACAGAGATTAATAAATTATTCATGTAGAAACGAATTGGGACAGGTGACGCAGGGGCATTAATAAGAAGAATTAGAAGAAAGCATGCCATTCTTGATATAAGAAGCATGCATTCAGTAATAGGGTTGTTTAAATTTTGGAAATAGTTTGCCAGAGGAGGTTGTTGAGTGGGACTCGATGCAACATTAAGAAAGGGTTAGATTCGTTTATGGCTTGGGTTGGGAATCATATAATATATTGACGAAGCCAAATTGGCAGGAGTTTTTAGTTTGGATATAGTTATAGTTAGGATGGCAATTGTGTGGACCACTAACCTTAGTTATTATGCATGTTGGATGGGTTGGGTATACATATTTATTATGAGTTTAGTTTTGACTAAAGCCAATTGTGGATTTGTAGTCATACACAAATTTGACAAGACCCTTGGGTGCTAAGTGATTGGCTTACAGAGTTTGAGGGTGTGGTTGGTGGAGACGTCTCGATAGGCCAGGGTGGCTTAAAACATGTGTTCTGGGTGACAAGGTTTGTCTTGATCTTGTAATTTTGCTGTAAAAAAAAATAAAAAGCAGTTGAATGTAGAAGCGCTGGATTGTTATATTTATTAAGATGGGTAAAGTAGTAGCAGAAGGGTCTGTCATGCCGCAAGTTTTTATAAAAATCACAGGATATTTACTCTAAAAAAAAATATAATGAAATTGGACGGGATCCTTAGGATTCTACTACATTACAGGCTTCTCAGTTCATTAAAGAATCTCATAGGATTTTCTTATAATTTTTTTATTTTTAACATCACAGGAGTAATTCTAAAAGAAATAATAATGAGTTTAAAGAAAAACGAAAAGATGTCACCTTTTGGAAAAAAGTATAGAGCCTCTCAAAGTTTAAAATGTTTCCAGAGAGGCTTTCTTATTAAAAAAAAGTTAGCCCTAGATGGTATATGTTAGACCATCCTATTTGCGAGGGTTATGATAAGATTTGTTTAATCTACATAAGATTTTCGTCTGTGGTAAGGGCTATACCTAACAAAAACTTAGTCATAGAACGCTGGAACTAGAGGCCTGAGAATGAGAGCCTAAACCATTGATGGAACAAAAATGAAAAGTGCTATGGGAGTTTTAACAACTTTTGAGGAGGGGTAACTTTTTTTTCCTAGAAGATAGTGACGATTTCAGTTTCATTATCTTTATTATTTTAGAATATATTCTTTGATTTTCATAAAAATCGGAGGTGACACCCCTCTGCATACCATTACTGTACCATTAGATATATTAGAATAGTAGGAGATGCTGCGTATATTTTTTACCCTCTAGGTGTAGGGGATATATATAATGTTTGATGCAGGGCGTTGGTGATCTATTGAAAGTACATTTAATATAAAATCAATAGGATATCATGTCAAGATCGGTATTTAAAGGGAGAATTTTTATTGGTTAGTCGATGATATTTGGTGGGTGTGGAAGGAAGGCAGCAAGTTTCTATCCTGAGAGCTTAATTTGCATGGTTTTTAATTTCTGAATATAAGATTATGATATTGCAGGAGTCCAGACAGGTGATGCATTATTTAGGAAGTGGATGTAGTGTCCGTATAGTATTGTGCGAGTTTCTTTATTGGCCAGAGTTTGTTCCAGTTAGTGGTTTCAGTGCATTTAATATATTTATGGCTCTCGAATTAATATTGTTGATGTGGGAGGTGAATGTCATGTGTGTATTATAGGTCAAACCTAAGATGGTAGGTTTATTGAGAGAGAGAGAGTATTGTTTGATATGAATATTCCTGGTGGGATGTTAGATTCTCTTTTGTCTGAGGTGAATAAGGTAATAGTTGATTTTTGAGGTGATTCAGTCATTCTGTTTATTGTTAGCCATTGCTACAGTTGGTTTATATATTGTTCCAGCTCTCTGCATGCTATATTTATAGAGGGATTTTGAGCTATGATTGTTAGATCAGCATAACTATTAATTTTTACGGAAAGGAAAGTGGGATGGAGGGAGGGAGGTCATGCATAAAAAAAAAGTAGAATGTAGGTGAAAGAATGGCTTCCTGGAGGACTCCATTATGTAATTTGTATAATTGAGAGGAGTGATGTCCTTGGATGACTCTACCTATAGAAAATTTGCTATTATTTTTCTTTGTCTTTGATACATCCTACCGCAGATGTTTGTAATAGTTACTGGTAGTAGAGCTAGGTTAGATTAGCTATTGTTGAGCTCATTAAAGGAACTCTTAACAAACCCAATAAGGCTTAACCTAATCTGGCACGATTGCCAGCAACTACTGATAATGCCTGCATTGGACTATGGATCAGTATTCCTGGAAATCTAGCCCTAACCTATATTGAATGGTGTTGTCTAAAACCTATCCCTATACTTTATGGATTAATGTTGCAATAAAACTATCCCTTATATATTATATATATTATATATATATAATATATATATATATATACTATATATATATTTATATATATATATTATTATAATATAATATAATATATATATTTGCATAGACGTGGGCTTTCTATTAACTTTACCAACATCCGCGGCCTAAAATCTAACTTCGTCTCTGTTGAATATCATCTCTAACTCTAACCCTAACCTTTTGCTCCTGTCTGAGACTCAGATGGCTAAGAATTCACCTCTAACTCGTTTAATGTATCCTAACAGAAACAATTTTTTCATAATTTCCGTCTAAGGTGGGAGGTGTGGCCTATGTAAAAATTAATACTCCTGTAACACGTCTCGGCAATCTCGAATCTCCTAACTTCGATTCTCTGTGGCTTAAAACATTTCTTCCTTCTACTACAATCAAATCTTGTGCTTCTGCTACTGTTCTCCTAACAGGAACAGATTTTCACTCTTTCTTTGAATATCTTACCACCTCTCACGAGACTGTTATATCTCTCATCCAAATTACTGAGGTCCTTTATTTAGGGGATTTCAATGTAACACCAACACATTCTGGGGAGTCCTCTCATACTGATTAGGTGGGGAGGAGGCCACGAATCATTCAGCATTCTTAACGATCTGGAGCAACTAATTCAAAGAACCTTACACACATTCCGGAATCGCCTAAACCATTTCTGAACACACCTTTGACCTATGTATTCACTTACTAGTCCCTCTCTCTATAAATTAACATCCTTCGCTCCTAATTGGTCCAAACTCTGAACCCACAACCTATATCTTCTTAACTTTAATACTTCTCTCCAACAGCCTCCATCCTGCCCTATGCGTTTTTTACTGGCACTCTTATGAATCCGGCAGGTGAAACTTAGGGGGAACTTGCGTCACAGCTCATCTACGCTACACTATAATTGGAATGACTGCTTTTGATCTGGTGACGACGCTTTCGGCTTCTGCCATAAGGTGGGAGCTGTAATTCGTTGATGGGATGAGCAAGTGTTCATTTCTTCTCGAACTAAATCTTTCTCTCCTCATAATCCATGGGTTCGATCTGCCTGTTTTTGGCCATTCAGGCCAGAGGAACCAGCGCTACTTATCGGGGTGGAAAATTCTCGTTCTCCTATCACTCTCGCTAAATTTTCATTCAGCCTAGAAATCGTGGCAGGGATACTCTTCGACGAGCCAAACGCGGGCTTTCATAAAACGAAAGGCGCTAAACCTACCTAGGTTCTGCCTTACTGATAAAATCTTTTCTTGAAGCTCTTTGCCAAAACTCTCTTAACAACTCTGCTAAATCTACCTTTCCTCCTCTATCGATCTGCAATGGCTCTGTTGCAACTCTCCAACTGAAAAGGCCAACTCTTCGGCCTCCTATATTTTCCTCTAACTCAAACCCTGGACGATTCTGGCATCCCTCCTCCAACTCCTTCTCTCTAGGTGTTCCTATGTCTTTGCCTGTTGATTACATTTGATCGGGTGCATGGGCTCCTTGAGATCTATGAACGTTAGGAAGGCGGGGGCCCGGATGGCATTCCTCCCCGATTCTTGAGGGAGTGTGCTCCGAGCTGGCCCCTCCCCTCGTTCAACTATATTTCTCTATGGTCTCAATACTAACACTTTCCCTCAGTGTTGGAAGCACGACATGTCCAACCTATTCGAAAAAAGGAAGCCGCTCTGATTCCTTCTAACTATCGCCCATATAGCTCTCACCTGTATTCTATCTAAGATACTTTGAAACCCTTCTCAAACTCTCACCTTCTTAGACATCTGGAATCTCCATTCTCTTCTTTCGATCGCCAGTACGGCTTTCGGCCCTCCGAGGTCTACTGGTATTATACTTTCCTATTTAACCGATTTATGGTTTTTCCGCCTTTAGGAACTACGGGGGAGACTTGCGTGGTGGCGCTTGACATTTCCAAAGCCATTTGACGGGATATGGCACGGCGTCACTGCCTCTCCAAGTCCCCTCCTTGGGTTTCCTCCTTCTCTTTTGCTTACTTATGTTAGTTTTCTTTCAACAATCGTTCAAATCGCTGTTGTTGATGGGGCGACGTCTTCTTCCTTTTCTGTCAATAGTTTGTGTTCCTCAGGGTTCTGTCTTATCTCCTACTTTATTCCTACTTTTTCCATTAATGATCTTCTCACCTGACATCTAACCTATCCCCTCATATGCCGATGACGACCCTTCATCTTCTTTTTCAACTTATTCAATTCTGCTCCCTCTTACTTCTAGAATTGGCCTCTCGTCTTAATCTTTTCCGATTCTATCTCGCTGAATCTGGATAGAATTTCCGGGTGGGGTCGTCTCAACCTTGTGGAAATTCAATTCTTTTAAAACTCAAACTTCCTTCTACAAATCTCCCTCTCAAGACACCTTCTAACTTTCCTATTCCTTTCGACGGTTCTCTCGTCTCTCCTGTTGGACAATATAAACATCCTTGGCCTCAACATAAACAAAAAAATGCTTGGAAACCTCACATCACAACGGTTGCTAAGCGGCCTCAAAGAAACTGGGAGTTCTGTTTAGACTGCCGAGACTTTTTTTCCTCTCCACAAGTTACTCCAGTTATACAAGGGCCTTCATCCGCCCTTGTATGGAGTACTGCTCTTTATATCTGGGGGGGCTCAGGTTTCACCCGGCTTCTGTGATAGGGTCAGTCAAAGGCAAAAAGGACTTATTTAAACTGTCCGTTTTCCTTTCTTAGTTACACTTGACCCCTCTATCTTTTGCGGCGCGCATGTTGGTGCTTTATCTCTTTTCATAGGACCGTAGCGGCAAGTGCCGAGGGAGCTTTCCACTCGCGTGCCAACCACCTTAAGACGCCCTCGTAGCAACAAAGGGGTGCTGTATAGTTCTGTGTTGATGTTAGGTGTTGATATTAGCAACTCCAGACTAGTTCGCTGTGGTGCCTCCTTCTTTCCTGCCACCTTTGTTCTGTGGAATTCTCTTCCATCTTCCATCTTCTGTGTTTCCTACTCAATTTAATCTCCCTCACTTTAAAGCCCGCGTCTGTGCTCATCTGCGTGATTTTCGTTAGTTGATAGTTTTATTGATTTTAACACCCCCTCCTTGAAATGGGCTTTGGCCCGTGAGCGGTGGTGATGTCTGCCTAAAAAAAAAAAAAAAAAAATATATATATATATAAGCTATATATATATATAATAATATATATATATATATATAATATAAATATTATTATATATATATATATATATATATTATATATATATATATAGTGATGGACCCGGATGTCAAATTTGACTGTTTGCGGATGCGGATGCGGATGCGGATCTTAAGAGGACTGCACCGGATTGCGCATTTAATAATTGAGGATGCGGATGCGGATGTTTACTCTTTGAAGTTTTGAATTTAAAATATATATATATATATATATATTATACTATATATAAATTATATATATATATATATATATATATATATATAATATATATTACCTATATAAACTATATATATAATATATATAAATAATATATATTATATAATATATTACATTTCACCACCCTCACGGGCAGAGCCCTATTCAGAGGAGGGGCGGTTGTTTGCACGCCAAAATTTCATCCAATAGAACCGCAAATTACGCAGATGAGGCAAAAAGGCAGGCTTTAAAGTGAGGGAGATTAAATTTCAGCAGGAACACAGAAAGATGGAAGAGAATTCCACAAAACAGAAGGTGGCAGGAAAGAAGGAAGCACCGCACAACTGCTGGAGTTGCATATTATCTTAAACAAAAACTCGTGCGCAGACCACAGCACCCCTTGTGACTTTACGAGGGCTGTCGTAAAGGTAGGTGGTACGCGAGTGACAAGTTCCCTCGAACACCTGTCGCTGCGGCACCTATAGAAAAAAAGAGATAAGTTACCAACATCGACTCCTCAAAGATACAGGGATCAAGTGAACTGGAAAGTACAGGAACAGTTTATAAGACTTTTGGCTTTTGATTCGACCCTATCCAAAAGCCGGTGAAACCAGAGCCCCCCCCCCCCCCAGATTATGAAAATAGTTCCCCAAAAAAGGGGGGGGGGGGGCCCCTTGTATAGGGGGGGAACCGAGAAAAGAAGGAAAAAAAAAGTCTCGCAGGTCTAAACAGAACTCCCAGTTTCTTTGAGGCCGTCTTAGCAATCGTTGTTATGTGAGGTTTCCAAGACATTTTTTGGTTTATGTTAAGGCCAAGGATGTTTATATTGTCAACAGGAGAGACGAGAGAACCGTCGAAAGAGATAGGAAAGTTATATGGGTCTTTAGAAAGTAGAGGGATTTGTAGAAATTGGGTTTTATTTTCAAAGAGTTAGAGTTTCACAAGGTTGACGGACCCCACCCGGAAAATTCTATCCAGATCAGCGAGAATAGAATCGGAAAGGTTTAGACGAGAGGCAATTTCTAGAAGTAAAAGAAGGATCAGAATTGAAATGAGTGAAGAATGAAGGGTCGAGCCATCGGCATATGAGTGAAAGAGTAGATGTGCAGGTGAGAGATCATTAATGAAAAGTAAAAAATTAAAAGTAGGAGATAAGACCGAACCCTTGAGGAACCCCACTATTGACAGAAAAAGAAGGAAGAAGTCGCCCATCAACCACAGCCGATATGAGCGGACTTGAAAGAAAGCTAGACAAAAAGTAAGCAAAGAGAAGGGAGGAAAACCAAAGGAGGGAGCTTGGAGAGCAGTGACGCGTTGCCAATACCCCGGTCAAATGCTTTTGGACTTGTCAGCGCCACCACGGCAAGTCTCCCTGTAGTTCCTCAAGGGCGGAAAACCATAAATTCGTCTAAATAAGACGAAGCATATATGCGCCAGTAGAAACCTATGAAACGCCGAAGCCGTCACTGGCGATTCGGAAAGAATGAGAATGAGATTCCAGTAATGGTCTAAGACAGTGAGAAGTTAAGAACCGGGCTTCTCAAAGATTCTTTACGATCCAGATACAAGTGAAGCTATAGGGCGATAATAGTAGAAGGATCAGAGCGGCTTCCTTTTTTCGGAATAGTTGGACATGTGCGTGCTTCCAACACTGAGGAAAGTGCTAGTATTTGAGACCATAGAGATTTAGCAGAATATAGGAAAGAGGGCGGGGTCAGCAAGTAAGCACATTCCTTCAAAACTCTCGCGGAGGAATGCCATCCGGGCCACCCGGCCTTCCTAACGTCATAGATCTCAGGAGCCTATGCACCCAAATCCAATGTAATCACAGGCAAAAGACATAGGAACAGAAGGAGAAGGAGAAGGAGGAAGGAGGAGGAATGCCAGAATCGTCCAGGGTTGAAGTTAGAGGAAAATAGGAGCCAAAGAGATTGACCATTTCAGTTGGAGAGATTAGCAACAGAGCCATCAGGTATGGATTTACAAAGTTGTTAGGATATAGAGATGTTTTTGCAAAATTGCCAGAAAGATTTCGTCAACAGTAGGAGGAACCAAGAAGGTTATGCGCACTTTCGTTGATGAAAAGTCTGCATTGCTCACAGAAGAGTATCCCTGCAACGATTTATATATATATTATATATAATATATATATTATATATATATATATATTATAATATATATATATATATATAATATATAATATATATATATATATATATATATATATATATATATATATATATATATAATATACTATATATATATATACAGAAATCTTGAATTTCCAAAATACAATTCATTCCCATAAACTCCCATGATAAAGATGCAAATAATATTTATTTATATGCATTTAATCAAATGTAGAAACATCCGCAACATCATCTTCATTTTTCAAAAGAGGATGCGGATTGTTCCATTAAGTGAGGATGCGGAATTGCGGATGTCAATTTAGGTGCGGAAGTTCCGCAAATGCGGATGCGGATGCGTATGTGTAATGTCCATCACTAATATATATATATATATATATAATATATATATATATATATATATATATATATATATATATATATATATATATATATATATATATATATATATATTATATATATTAATATATATATATAAATATATATATATATATATATATATATATATATATTATATATATATATATATATAATATATATATATAATATATTATAATATAATATATATATATATATATATATATATATATAATATATATTATATATATATAATAATATATATTAATATATTTATAAATATATCTATATATGTATATATGACATATATTTATTTCATATATATATAAATATTATATATATATAGATATGATGTATATTATATATATAAATATATCTATATAAATATTTTGTATAAAAGAAATATGATATGAGATGCATATATCTAGCTGTAAACGGATTTACTAGTAAATATCCAAAAACATCTAAGACACAGAGATGATTCACAAAATCTATAACATATATATATATATATATAAAAAAATATCTATATATAGATATATATATATAATATATATATATTTATATATATATATGTAATGTAATTTGGTTTCCTACCAAATGGTGCATAGAGTTTGGAAAGTTTAGGATGGAAAGTCAATTTAAAGGCTGACATAGCCTGATACATGGCTTTTGAAAATGTATACGTCAAACAAAATGGGGAAAGTGGAAGAAAGAAATACGTTTCAGACTTTACTTGTAGAATAATTACGAGTCTAGCGGTGAAGTCTGGAGTCAGATAGTTGAATAGAAAATGGTTGTGATTTGTAGAAAGTCTTCTTTCGTAAGTCCTTCCCATGAGAGTATATAAGAGCCGTGTCCATTGTTATAGCAATATAGTATAAGAAAAGTGATGCAACAGTTTAATGAGAAGAAAGAGATAGGAGAGAGAGCTTGTGAGAGGAGGAGAGTTGAAGTTGAAAAGCCCTAGACTCGACTTTCATAAGGAGAACTGTGTGAGTTTAACCACCTCAGATGTGTGAAGCCTACTCCATACACTACCCTTATAAAGAGCAAGAAATTTGGGTGGTGTGAAGAAGTTCTAACACTGCCTCCAAATACCCAAACTCTTAGAAGCTTGTTTAGAAAGAGAAATAATGTGATCCTTCCAAGAAAGATCACACAAGGAATACAAACATCAGTAATTTTAAGAACAGTCGAAGGTTTGAGTTTTGTGTTTCCGAAGATGATTTTTTAGTTGTGTGAAAGGTCAAATAGGAAGATTTAGGAAATTGTTTTTTGTTACTTAGAAATGTTTCTTTCTCTAAAATTTGTGTTAGGACCAATGCTAAATATTTACTTCAGATCATAAGCTTATATAACAATACCTTAACTTGTATTCATTTTTGACCATGTACTATTTCATTCAAAACCTTTTCTTGACTTAATTTGTATGAATTTGCTTTCATCGGAAAATGTCAGAGTTTACAAGTAAATTTTGCTATTGAAAACCAAATAGTTTGCTATGGAGAGTCTCTTAAAGAAAAGTTGAAAATGTATCAAGTTTCTTTATTTTCCATTTTCAAGGAGGAGTGACACAAACAATAGTCATCCCGACTCTTAACCCTTCAGATTCTGAACTATTAGTCCAGGAACCATTTTAGACCTCTATCTAGGACACTTTAAAGTTTTCAACAAAAAGTGAAATTGTTTAAAGTTTTAGATGATCCTGAGGTTGAATTTTGTTCTGGCATCTTTTCCAATAACTTGTCTTCAATCAAATAAACTATATTAAGATGAAATATTGGTTTTTAATTTTTTTTAATTATCTACCTATTTATTGATCATGATCAATCCAATATCTCATTATTATTTAGCTTTTCTATGCATTTGTAGGTATTTTAGAATGTATTTTTTGTGGGTTTTGTTATCCCAAATGCATTTGCGAGCTAAATAATGGCTATACTTTGATTTTTGTTGAGATTTTTTCTTTTGAGCTCTGGTCCCTAATCGTAGAAAATAAAGGTATTAATGTGCAATACATTGTTGTTTTAAATTCTAGTTATGATTAGAACTTTAAGAACTGGGCATACTTTCTGTAGAAAGAAGAAAAAACTTAGATATTTGTACCATGTAGGCTTTAATGCATTGATGAGTAGTTAGAGAAAGATTATTATTGAACTGCAGTAGCCTACCCATTTACTATTGCTCATTAATAAAATATTTGTTGACTGAAATGAGCTTCATAGAATTTTAAATAAATTTAGCTTATATTAAAAACTTGTATCTTTAATTCATTCCCCATCAAGTTTCACAAGTTCTTTGTTCAACTAAATCATTAAAATGTCATTTACCTTTCAAATTCTTTACAAACGACAAATATTTATCCCGGTTAAACAATGTCTTTTTAATTTCATACCATGGCTATAAACTAATTTTTTTTTTTTTTTTTTTTCAGTCTGCTGTAAGAAGAAGAAAGTTGGGCAGAAATCTGGATAACTCAACACCTCAGGCTTACGCAGCAAATATAGATTCAAACCTGCATCAACAATTAAGTAATTATATATATTATATAATAAATAACTAAAAAAAATAATACTAATATAAATAAAGCATATATATATATATATATATATAATATAATATATAAATAATTAATATAATACCTTATATATATATATATAAATATATTATTAATATATATATTATAATATATAATATATATATATAATATATAATATATATAATATAAATATATATTATATAACTTATTATATATATATAATATATATTAAATATATACTAATATAATATATAATAATATTTTTATTATATTTATTTTATTATTATTTAATAATTTATTATTATTTGTAAGCTACTGAGCCTCTATCCCATTCAGTAGGTTCTTGGCCAGGGGAAATTGAGTTACATGTATTTCCTAACCAAGTGGATTAGAGTTAAAAATTATCTAGTCTTGATTCTAAGCCCTGCTTCAGTTCATCATATTTAAAAATTCTAACCACAGTGGACGTGGTTTCAAATCCATTTGGGCAAACCTTTGTTAGAAGCATGAGTGTGTGATTTTTGTATTTATAATAGATTGTTCTGTTGTATGTGTTGGCTATGGTTGTAAGTGATGTGATGGGTATTGAGATTATTGTAATCACACTATACTGTAAACTGTAATTAAATCAGGGTTGCCAATGGGTACCTCCCCGAGGAGCTGCCCACCTATCCACCTGGGATGGGATTTTTTGTAAAAAGCCCAGGTAAAATGTGGAGTTTTGGAAAAAAATTCTCTCTCTCTCTCTCTCTCTCTCTCTCTCTCTCTCTCTCTCTCTCTCTCTCTCTATTTCTCTCACCCTTCTCTCTCTTTCTCTCTTTACTCTCTCTCTCTCTTCTTCTCATCTCTCATCCTCTCTCTATCTCTCCTTTCTCTCATTTCTCTCTTTCTCCTCTTTTCTCTTTCTCTCTCTCTCCTCTCTTCTCTCTCTCTCTCTCTCTCTCTCTCTCTCTCTCTCTCTCTCTCTCTCTCTCTCTCTCTTCTCTCTCTCTCTCTCTCTCTCTCTCTCTCTCTCTCTCTCTCTCCTCCTCTCTCATCTCTCTCTCTCTGCTCTCTCATCTCATTCTCTCTCTCTCTCTCATCTCTTTCTCTCTCTCTCAATCTCTCTCTCTCTCTCTCTCTCTCTCTCTCTTCTCGGTCTCTCTGGTCTTCTTCTAAACATGTTTTCTCCTGTCTTCTCTGAGCTTTTCTCTCTCCTCTCTCTCTTCTCTCTCTTCTACTCTCTCTCTTCTCTCTCTCCTCTCTCTCTCTCTCTCTTCTCTCTCTCTCTCTCTCTTCTCTCTTCTCTCTCTCTCTCTCTCTCATATATATAATATATATATATATATATATATATATATATATATATATATTATATATATATATTATATATATCATATATATATATATATATAATATTTCTTTGCTTTACCTTTATTTAACATTTACATTTCAAGCTAACTATTTGTTAGAATATAATACAAGACTTATTAGTGAAGCTGTGTATTTGAATTTCTTTTCATGCTTGGTTAAATAGAGGGGTTCGTTTAGAAAACCTTCTTGTGAATATGACAATTGGTTTTGACTAAAAAATTTATTCCACAGGTCTCTGATCAGTTTACTAGTGAATATAAAGCTTCCTGTTTTGTTTAGGCAGAAACCTGAAGATTTGGATCCGAAACCCAAAGTCCACAATCAGCTGCTTTGCATTACAATATTACATAGAGTTCATTCCAATAAAAGATCATATTTTATTTTAAAATAAAAGGACTTGAAGGGCTTCACATTCTTTTTCCATTTCAGCAGTCTGGTGGAGTTTGATCAACTTGTATCTGTATTTTAATATTTTGATAATAGGATGAAAACTGATTTTAATTCATTCTATAGTATACACATGCTATATTATTATTTCAGTTAAACAACATTTTTCACACTACCTATATTCGCATTTCCCATTGTGATTTAAAAATTTAAATATTTTACTATTATTATTATTATTGTATCTTATATGCTTAAAAAATTTATGATAGGTAGATAGAAACAATAATGTATTATATTTTATATTTTCAATAGGATTTGCAATAACTTTGAATTTGACTTGAACTGGGCATAAAACCTTGATTCGAACTCTGTTTGAAAAACTGGACTCGGTACATCGCTAGTGTTAACCATCATTCACACTGACCCATTGTAACATTTAACAAATTAAGTATTCTAAGAAATTAATAAATTAAAATATACAGAGCACTGCAATGTCTTCAAAAGGAATGTATTCCACATTTTACTGGTGATATGAATGGGTTATTTAGTGTAACACGACTGTCACATGAAACCGATAGTTAAAATTCGACAAAAAGAATTTTACATTGTTCCTTTTATTATTTTGTTTTAACGAGATTTTTTCATCAATATTTTAATATTCAAATATGTTCGAAAGTTGAATATAAAAAAAAGGAATCAAAACTTAGTAGAAAGAAACTTTGAGTCACATAACACTTTCGAAATAGCTTACATTGCACATGCATTAAAATAAACATTATACATTCAGGGATTGAAAGTTTTTTGGCAGAGACGGTCAATTTTAAATCTCAAAATCCCAAGGTGAAATCTAAGAGTCAAAAATTATAATAGATGGAGTTAGTCAAAGTCTAATATTGAAAGTGAAGTTGGTTTGAAAGCTTTAAAAGAAATGGTCAAAGTATAAAACTAATTTGTATTTGGAGTATGAATTTTTTTCAGCAACCCTGGTTATTATGACACTTGGTGATAGAGGATAATATTCCTATCATAAACTCATGTTATAATGAAGTTTTTGTCCTTTTATAGATTCAATATCTGAAATTTTATATAAAACTTTTTCCGGATCTAAGAAGATAGTTTCTCTATCCTTTACTTACATTAATAAGAATTAAATTATTTCGTTTGATAATGTTGGTTCCGAATACTTATCCTTTTGCGGAAGTGAGATAATTGTTATCTGAATGGTCAAATTTTTTTAGCAGGAGTGTGAAGCTGGTAACATTTTTTTGCCACCTCTGGCTCAACCTCTTTATTTTATAGTTAAAAAAAAATCAGCCCCGGTTCTGGCTTCACCCCAAATAAAATTCCTGCTTCAGCACCGACTTCGTAGCCTGTGTATTATGTATTATGGAAAATAAGCATTGTCGCAGTCTTTAACCTTGTATTTTGTTTTTTTTCAGCTCCAGATGATATTAGGAATGAAAAATTTGTTTCTGCCAAAGAGTTTTTTGACAATCAATCAGGGGAAAGGATAACGAGTGATTATTTTAGTGAGCCTGATACACCCACTAGGCTTAGAGTAAGTCTAAAAATTATAATTTTTATCATTTATAAATTCAAAATGTAAATTAAGTACTTTTGGTATGTATTTTGTATGTATATAAAAAATTTTTGTGTGGCGAATCTGAAGAGAGTTTGAGAAGTTGGTAGAGAGATTTGGTAGGGTGTGTTAAAGGAGGGGTTTGAAAGTTAACGTAGATAAGAGTAAGCTTATGGTTGTGAGTAAGGACAGTCCTCAGTGTGAAGTTGTTAGATGTTGAGCAGCTGGAACAAGTGTCTGAGTTTAAGTATTTAGGGTATATGTTGGATGAGAAGGGAACGGATGATGCAGAGTATAGTAGGAAAGTTGTGAATGGCAGGAAGGTGGCTGGTGCAATTAAATCGTTGGTGAATGTAAAGGGACTAAGTCTTGAGTGTACTAGTCTTGCATGAGGGTATGTTGTTACCTGTGTTATTGTATAGTAGTGAGACTATGGTCTGCGGAATAAGAAGGGTTATTTAAGGAATCTAAAGATTCAAGTGTTCAGATGGGACATCTTAGGGGAGTGCTAGGGGTGAGAAGAAGAATGATAAAATTGAAAGAAAGAACGTATTTAGAGAGTAATTTGTCTTGTGTGAAGAAAGGAGTAAACGAGAGAAGAATAAATGAAAAAAGTATGTTTGAAGATGGTTGTCATGTGGAAAAGATGAATAATAGTCGGTTGGTTTAAGCCGATGTATTGTGGCGACGTGCTGTTGGGAACCGACCAGCTTGGAGACCGAAGAAAAAGTGGATCGAGTCAGTAAATGAGTGTCTGAAGGAGAGAAATGTGAGTTTTGGCAGAGGCGAGAATAAAGGTGCATAATAGGAGAGAATGGCGGGGTTTTGTGAGGGGGTTTGGTTGTGGCCCACCTGGTCCAAGGGATGAACTCTTACATTGACGATTTACCATAGTGGGGGTCCGTCGCGGTCCCTTAAAGCTCTAGGGTGGATTTTCTGACTGCGACGAGTTCTTACTAATTAATGGTACAGAGGGGGCGGTAAGGCTGGGCTTTCTTTTCGACTTTTGTCATATTCTTCTACTGCTTATCTTTTCCGATGCATGTACGCACCTTACCCCCAGTTTTGGGGGAGAAAAAGGTAGATGAAGAAAGAAAGAATTTTTTTTTTTTTTTTTGTGCAATTAATTAATTATCAATTTGTTACCATTTTATAGTTAATATGACAAAAGTTTTCATTCCTATAGATGTTGCTCCTCTAGTTATCTTTTCATTATTCATCTTGCTTTTTTAAATTAATGAGAATTTTATTGGAATAAATTATTATTTCTTTTATTTTTATTATTTTGTTTTTTATCTCGAAAGGATCTTGTATTATTTTTTAGCTATTCAATTTTGATTTGCTTAATTAAATATCCTCATTGCATCAGAATTCAAATAAAATTCTAATAATTTTTGTTGTATTAGACTATTTGTATTCTTCCACTATATAAATTTGACAGTTTTTTGATGTATAATGTATGCATCTCGGTCTTATTATTGAAGACTCCTGGGTAGAAGGCTATTAAAAGTTATTTTTAAATATTAATTTACTTTTGCGATGCTCCAAAGTCTAAAGCTAATTTAAGTGATTCTTATAATTTTTTTTTTAGAATCTCCCATAGATCTTATTTTCCAAAATCAAAATTTTAGATTTTTCAGTTTTTTATTGCAATCTGTTTCATTACAACTGCTTATATTTGTAAATTTGGGGAGAAGCTGATTCTTTTAGCATTAATCAATTTCCTTAAATCATTTCTTCCAAATGTAGAAATCTTCCCCAAAAGAACTCTAGAATAGAATGAAACAATTGCTGTAGTTAATATTCAGAGTTTTATTTGATCGTTTTAGACTTTTTTGGAAAAATAATTATTTGATATAACTGCTTTATATTTAAGATTAAGATTTATATTAAATTAAATTTATTAGACATAGACCTATTTATATATTATTAGAATTTTAGGAATTTTGGTATATATAATAAGTAAAGTTCAAAGTTATAAGTGAAGTTCTGGAGAGAGATTTTTATATTATGAGAATCACTTTTCTCTATTAAATTCTGAATTATTTTTATTGGAATTTGTCATGTTCATCTCTAAAAGTATTGAAATACTTTACTTGGCTCATGCTTACACCATTCATTTGAAAGTGTTGAGGTTTTGTGTATGCAATATATGTGATATTGCATACGCCATCTTATAAACTGATACCCGACCTCCTTATTCTCCAATCGAATGATCTTCAAGAGTTGAAAACACAAGTTTAGTTCCAACAACTTTTGATATGCACTTTGGACAGTCCAAACTTTTTCCACTTATTTGCTTTTATGTAGTTTATAATTTGGCAAGTTGTTTTTCTTTTTATAGCTAATATTAATTAGAATATTAGAATTTTACCTATTTAATAAATTATTGATAAAATTTTAGGTTATATTTTTTATTTCAAAAGCAATACTCCAGTTAGATTCCCGTGTATTGAAGATTTCCTTGTTGCATACAGATTTAACATAAATAAGGTACATAATGCTTTTGTTAATATCTGAGAAATTGGTGGTTTTAATTTTGGCTTCCAATATGTAAATTTCAATCACTAAGTATGTATGTCCATTGTTAATGTAAATGAATTGATTTGATCTAATTAATTATAGCATGCATTTCGTTGACTTTTTGAAAGTGAAACCCATGATTTGATAAGCTACTTTCACCAAAAGAGATTTCTATGTCAGACATTAAAATTTGCCATAGTAGTTGCCACTGAATGTAAATGAACATAAACACTATTATATAATGTAATATAGTTTTTAAGTGTAGATCTATATCGTGAACTGTTAATGAATGTTATAAATAAATGCATAAGTATGTTTGTTATATATAATTCAAGTGTTCAAATGATGCAATAGTGTTACCCTGATGAAGTTGTATAGTTGAGAAGGAGTTAGTGATAAAGAATTTCTGTTGATTCAATAGTGTTTTACCCCTGTTGAAGTTGTATAGTTGAGAAGGAGTTAGTGATGAAGAATTTCTGTTGATTTACAATTTAGTTAAAGAAATTGGAGGGATGAGTCAAACTTAACTTTTATTTTGGTGTAATTTTACGCTATTCAAAATTCTATTCAAGATGTTTATTAACCTTACTACCAAAGCAAAAATAATACTAATTTTACCGTTTATATGGAAACCTATAAAAAGATGAGAATCCCAAAATTTAAAATTTTAAAATGTGAAAATATATCAAATATAAAATAATTTCAAAAAATAAAAAATTGTAATCTATTATTAACCAAATATGCTTCCCAACCCAAGCTGATATCATAATTCATATCAACAAAAGGGATTAGTTCTCTCAATCTTAAACTCTAATCAATTCCTTATTTCCTCCTCTTAACTATACTTGAAGCCATCTGAATGCGTTTCCAATCTGCAATGATAAAAACAAAAGAGGAAATTATGAGCCCCTTATCGCTAAACTTACCACACCTAATGTAGTCCATTTCAGTTAGGTTAGAAAATTTTGCAGGAATTTAGTAATTAATATATTTTAAATTATGAATATAATTCTACTAATAATATTTATATAATTCATTTGTTTATTATATATAATATTATATTATATTGATAACATAAATATATATATAAATCTATTTATATTTTTCTATAATAAAGTTATGAATTTATTACAATATATATATATAGAATATATAAACTATTAGTTTTTATATTAATAATTTATATATTTCGTATTTAATTATTTTATAATATTTTTTATTAATCATATTTATTAATATATATATTATATATTTTATAATATTATAATTATTTATATTATTATATTAAATATTTATATATTATTATATATATTATATATATGTTTTTTCTTTCAAAATATTATATTTTTCAAAAATTTCTCTTATTTATATTATATATTACTGGTCTGCCTTATTTATTATTAAATTACTTATATTTATAATTTAAGTACTAAGATTGTATTTTTACTTTAAATAAAATATTTTTTTATTTTCTATTGTTTCACGCTAGTCTAATTTTTTGTAAAATTGTTATTTGGTATTATAGGAGAAGATAGCATGAACTGTGTAAGGTTAAAGAAACCTTTGTAATGATTAAAGCATTGCTTTACTCTCATGGTTGCTGACGAAGAACTGGAAGAGTAGGTAGGTGAGTAGATGCTTTTATAAAGTATATAATCTTATAATATATTATATATAAGTTGGTTGATATATATATAGTAGTGTTATATTATATATAAGTTTTTAAGTAATATATTAGTTAAGGTATACTAAGTATAAGGTATATAGTATTTATATAAGTTATAATGATAGTATTTATATATATTCTCAAATAGTTAAATAAATAACTATATATCACTACTATAATCTATGAAACCCGTATTTTTTACCCTCAGCACACAAAAAATTTGCTAGATGTAAGGAATGTGAAGGTATGTTTAGTTTACCAAAAACTGTAAAAGGTCTCCCCCCCCCCCCCTCAATTTGTTCATTGTTGTTTTATACTTGATATCATTCATGCAATTATGGATATCAGATTATTGTAATGTTTGTAATTATGCAAGTTTTTAATGAAAATAAAAATTGTCCTCTCGTTTGAATATTTTTGCATTTTGTGAACATTTTTACCCCTATTGGAATAAACAGATTTTGCAGTAGATAAATCCAGAATAAAGTACATGCGATTTTATTAGAAGTTTCTTATTCGACCTCAACCTAAGAAGCAGATGAAAATAAGAGAATGCCTAGACGGTGTGAATGGGTGTTAATATAAGATAGAAAATCATAGAATGGATAGAACTGATGTCTAAATAGAGTCTGAATAGAAATTGGGGAAAGATTTGAAAAAAAAATGGTTGGAGGTTTGAGATAGATATAAAATAAATATTTTATTTGTCTGAAAATAAAATAAAAAAAAATTGAAAATTAATTTAGAATTAAGATAGTGTGGAAAGAAACACATTTAACATTGAGAGAGTTTAACAATTATAACAAAATTCCTCTATACAAAAGGGAACAGGACGAGGAATAAGTTATTTAAATTTCAGGAAATTAGAATTTTGTACAATTATAATGGATAGGGTTAATATTTGTCATAGAATTATCATGAAGATATTTAGTGCCATAAATAAAAAGGGAGGAAAATGAAGTCCTCAAAATCGACTTAATTTAAAATTTGAGAATCTGGAATTGTCCCATTTTAGTGGGAGAAGTAAATGTTTACTTAATAATAATAATGATAATAAGAATTAATAATAAAAATAATAATAATAATAATAACGTATTAATTAATAATTACCATCTATGAAATGAAAATCAAAACCTTTTAGCAGCTTTCACTTTGCTTCGTCATTCATAACTTTCATTGTTTTGTTTTCATCTGTTTAACTTGGTACTTAATGGGTATAGTACTCTTTGCTTAAAAGAATCATTTAAGGTGTTATAATATATTATATATATATATATATATATACTATATATACACTATTATAACGTATATAGTATCTATATATGCATCTAATACGCTCATAACATTATTCACGGTAACTATAATAAAACTATAATACTAAAATTTCACTATTATACCAGTTTGTAATATGGATGGGGTTAAGAAAAGAATTAGAGGTAGGGGTGGCAGGAAATCGTGAGTGTTAAGAATGATGGAGAAATGGAGCATGAGTGGAAGGGTAGCCCCGCTACCTATTATAAACATGCGCGATGAGTGTTGGTCTCTACTATGTGAGCCGACTCCATGAAGAGAGTTTGAGACGCGCAAATTGGTAGAGAGAATTTGGCAGGGTGTGGATCAAAAAAGTAAAAGGATCTTTTTGAAAGTAAACGTAGATTATAGGTACAGGTTAATGGTTGTGGATTGAGGAAGATATATCCTCAAGTGTGCTGAATTGTTATGCTTAGAGGTGGTGAGACAAAGAGCTTGGAACCACCTAGTGTCTTCAGTTTAAATATTTAGGGTATATGTATATATGTTTTAGGGAACGGATTGTGCAGAGTGTAGTAGGAAAGTTCGTTGGTGGGCGGGTGGGCTGGTGCAATTAAATCGTTGGTGAATGTAAAGGACTAAGTCTTTAGGAGTAGCCGCTAGGGTCTTACATGAGAGGTAATATGTTGTTTACCATGTGTATTAGTTAATAGGTACGTGAGACTATTGTCTGGAATAAGAAGTATAATAAAAGATCTAAAGTTCATTGTGTTCAGATGGATCAATCTAAAGGGGCCGCTGCTAGGTGTGAGAAAATGATAAAATGGGGGAATGAACGTTTTTAGAGAGTTGTGTGGTTGTTTGGCCATGTGGAAGGTAAATGAGAGAAATAAATGAAAGTATGTTAGATGGTTTGGTCATGTGGAAAGGACGTATGATCATAGCCGGTTGTTAAGCGGATGTATTAGTTTGTTGAGTGTTGTTGGGAAGAGACCGGCTGGAGGACCGAAGAAAAAAGTGGTTATTGAGTCGTAAACAGTGTAATGTCTGGCAGGATGTGAAAATGTGAGAGTTTTGGGCAAAGAAGGTCGATGAAGAAAGGTTGTCATGAGTAGGAGAGATGGCGGGGATGTGTAGAGGATAGATAACTCGCGCTTGGCTTGGAACCACAACATGCGCGTCAGGGGATAACCCTACCTTTTGGGGATTTACCAATAGATGAACGAGACTCCCGTCGCGGTGACGATAGAAGCTCGGGCTGGATCTATTCTGACTGGGCACTAAACGACGCTTATATCACTAAATTAATGGATAAGAGGGGGCCGGTAAGCGCCTGGGCTTTCTTTTTTTGACTTTGAATCATCACTTTTTACTAGTGGCTTTTCCAGCTCTACTAATAACATAATCGCTTACATCAAACCCAACCCAGTCCATAAGGAAAAAAAAAGGAAGATGAAGAAAGAAACTATATATAAACTATAAATAACATATATATTATATAGTTAATATATATAATATAATATATATATAATCAATATTATACTGACAACAAAACAATACACACATATATTATATAGTAGACCCTATATATATATTATTATATTAATATCTACCCTATATCTTATATATATATAATTATTGTATATATATATTATAATATATATATAATATAATTATATATATATCTTACTACTACTTTATTATTTATATATAATTATAATACGTCCTCGTGGCGCCCAGCGAAGGTTGAGTCACCGCCTCCACTCTCATCACGAGAGTTGTGTGGTTCAAAATCCAACTGCGTAGCTAGATTCGGGCTTTTTATCACGCTGGGGCAAGAAATTAAAACTTGACTGCGAACTACACGTATGGTGGCGCTGGTTTGGGATAGCTGGCATTAAAGTTCGATTTCCTGTGGTCCCCATCACTTGTGTTACCCACGGTCCCTGCATACGCGGGATTAGCACGTTAATAGGTAGTTTTATATATATAATATGATATATATATATATATATATATATATTATATTATAATATATATATATATATATATATATAATATATTATATATATAATATATATATATATATATATATAGTATATATAATATATTATATATATATATATATATGAGAGCAGTAATAGTAGCTGCTCTTATAAATAAGGATTAGGGAAACTGTAGGAACTATAAGTGAATTAGTTTGTGAAGTATTGTATGGAAGATATATGGTGTATTTTTGGTTGAAAGAGCGCATCGAGTGACTGAGGGACTGATCGGCGGAGAAAAAGGTGTGCCTTTAGATGTGGTAGAAGATGTGTAAATCAAAATTTCACATTGGAACAAATGAGAGAAGAATAAATTATTTTAGGATTCTTAATGGACTTGCCAAACAGGCGTATGTCGCACGGAAGTGTAATAGGGAAGCTCTGTGACTAGGTGTTGGTGATAAACTCGCGTTTATAGTTTAGTGGTATGTCTTCTCTCGATATAGGATACAAAACTATTATATGAACATAGTGAAAGCTGTAGTAAGAATTGATGGAGTTGAAAGTGAATGGTTTAATATTAAATAGTGGAGTGAGGCAGAGATGTGTTAGTCTCCTTGGTTATTTAATTTCTATATGGATGGGATCATGAAAGGATTAGAGGTAGGGGTGGTAGGGGAATTTGTTAGACGGATGAAAAATGAAAGAGAGTGGAGGATACCTTGCTTATTATACTCGGATGATTTGCTTTTGTGTGGCGAATCTGATGAGTTTGAAAGTAAATGTAGATAGGAGAAATGGGATGGTAGCAAGTGAGGATAATCCTCTGTGTGAAGTTATGTTTGATGGTTAGCAATTGGAACAAGTATGAGTTTAAATATTTTTGCTATATGTTGGATGGAAAGGAAACGGATGATGCAGAGTGTAAGAGGAAAGTTGTGAGGGGTAGGAGGTGGCTGGTGCAATTAGATTCTTGGTGAATACAAAGGGACTTAGTCTCGAGTGCCCTAGGGTTTTACATGAGGGTATTTTGTTACCGGTGTTAATATATAGTAGTGAAACTGGTGTGGAGAAATGCAATCTGTTCAGATGGACAATCTAAGGGGTGTGTTAGGTGTGAGAAGAATTGATAAAATGAGGAATGAACGTGTTAGGGAAATGTGTGGTGTAAATGAGAGAATGAACGAGAGTACATTGAAATGGTTTGGTCATGTGAATAAGATATATATAGTCGGTTCTAGGTTAATTGTGTATGTATGGGTGGTGAAGTTTCCATGGGACATCGACTGGCTTTGGAACCTAAGTAAAAGTGGATTGAGTCAGGAAAGGAATGTCTGATGGAAGGAATGTGAGTGTGACAGAGGCCATAAGAGAGGTGCATAATAGTAGTGAATGGTGGGGTTTTGTGAGAGGGGTATGGTTGTGGGCCACCTGGTCCAAGGAAATTGTACCCTAACATTGACGAAACACCACAGTGAGAGTCCGTCTCAGTCTTGTGAAGCCCTAGGGTGGATTTTTTTTTTTTTTAACCGAGTCGAGCTCTCGCTTAAGGGTATAGAGGCACGTTAGGGGGGTAGGGCTTTCCTTTCGGCTTAGGTCATATTCTTCTGCTACTTTTCTGTTTCCGATGTATGCTATATATAATATATATATATTATATAAATATATGTGTATATACACCTCAAATATATAATAATAATAATTTAATTTTTAAATATAATTATATTATATATATATATGGAGTATTATAATATATATATATATATATATTATATAAGGGTAAGTTATATATATATATATATTTTTATGATGTATAGTATATTTAGAAGATGCGGTTGTCAAAGACTCAAATTAATAATGTAATTAATGTTTTTTGTTGAATAAGTGGTGTTACTTTATTATTATTATTATTATTATTATTATTATTATTAGATTAATTATTTTTCGGAAATTGGAAGAGAAAAGAACAAGTGAAGTGACTATTCAGTTGTGCATCAAAATTGGCCAATAATTACCAATGAAAGTAATAATATTTCTAAGTTTGAGTGGTTTGCCAATCATGGTTTTATTTTCGTTGAGGCCTGAGGGTATTCTGCGATATTTTATTTTTCATTAACGTTTTATTCGAATATATGGATATGGGTAAGATGGTTGAAATTGAACAAAAGGAATAGTAATATAGAATCTGGTTGAAAATGGCTTTTTGTTAACAAATGCCAGAATAATAAAGGTGTAAAACGAAATGCAGAAATAAGATAGGAAATTTTTTCCAGTTTCTAGTTTATATGTAGGTTGGTATAAAGATTTAAAATTCGAGACCAAGAGAGAGAGAGAGAGAGAGAGAGAGAGAGGAGAGAGAGAGAGAGAGAGAGGCGCACGAGAGGTACGAGAGGAGAGAGAGAGAGAGAGAGAGAGAGAGGAGAGAGAAGAGAGAGAGAGAGAGAGAGATTGAGAGAAGGAAGAGAGAGAGAGAAGAAGAAGAGAAGAGAGAGAAGATGAGAGAGAGAGAAGTAGAAGAGAGGAGAGAGAGAGAGAGATGAAGAGAGAGAGAGAGAGAGAGAGAGAGAGAGTAGAGAGAGAGTATGAGAGAGAGAGGTAGGTGAGAGATGAAAGAGAGATGTTCTGAGAGAGAGAGTAGAGAAGTAGAGATGAGAAGAGAGAGAAGGGGAGAAGAGAGGAGAGAGAGAGAGAGAGAGAGAAGAGAGAGAGTAGAGAGAAGAGAGAGAGAGAGAGAGAGGGAGAGAGAGTAGTGGGAAGAGAGGAGAGAGAGAGAGAGAGATGAGAAGAGAGAGAGAGAGGAGAAAATCCCGGAGACTGTTAAACTACAGGATTTTGTTCCGCTGGGATGTCACAATACAGGATTAATCCAAAAGATGTTGATGGCAATAATTGAAAAAGATGTGAGGGAAAAAAACAGGTCCGAAAATAAAAATTGAATGAAATCGCAGCCATGGGTTCCGACAGGGAAGATTGACGGTTTTGTTTTGATTTTTTGGCACTGAAAGATATGCCTGAAGAGGATATTATTTATGAATTTAATAATCGGGAAAGCATGAATTTGGCCTTTAAATTGATTTTTAAGAAAAGGCCGTTTCGACTGTTGCCGAGGGAGAATCCCCTGTGGAGGTATCTTGGGAAAAAGGGAGAATGGGATGCCTGCTAAACTGATAAGAGCAATTAAAAGCACGGTATGTAAGACAGTCGCGTTTGCAAGGGTGAAAACGCCAGATGGATGATAGTAGCTATCTTGGAAATAGCAACAGGTGTAAAACAGGGAGTGTTACTTTCCCCCAATTTTGTTCATAAACTTTTATGGAACTATTGGGTTGGGCCAAAGGTGGGTACAGGAAAGGGTGGATAGAGAGATCTTTGAATGCGCGGATGATCTGGCGTTTGATCTCGGAGTCAAGGGAAGGCTTTCTGCAAGAGACCCTATATTGGAGGGATGAGGGGTGCTGAATAGAGAAGGGAAAAGTGAAAATCAAATAAGTAGGAAGCAGGAGTTGAATATAGAATTGGAGGGGGAAGAATTACTGAAACAGACGGAACAGTTTGAATAATTTGGGAGTTGTATTAGTTACGTAAAAAGGAATTAGTGGTTCCAGTAAGTTGAAAACAACAGAATGGAAAAGTTTAAAATGGGACATTTTGCGGTTGTGTAACCAACCCTTTGCTCAAGGATCGTAATATAGTCGACAGTAACATATACCAACATATGGAATAGCCCGTATTTTAACATTTGCGACCACGCCTAGGCAATAGGCATCTTAATGCAAAAGCTAAAAGGTGGAGAGAAGGGGGCAGTATGAGATGGTTCCGGACATGTGAGGGAGGTGGACCGCCAAAATACGTTATGCGAAAAGGTATTTAATGAGTGGCCAAGCCGAAGGGTAGGAGTGGAGTGGAGATTGCCGAGGGTGAGGTGGAGGGATGGTGTTTGAGGAGGGGCGGGTGGAGAGAATGGGGAAAATGACCATGGAAAAGGTGGGAGAGGTGGGAAAAAGAGTGGTTAGCCGATGATTCCCCGACGGGCGATGGAGGAGCTTCGTGAAAAAGACAGGCTGACAGGTGCCATTCGCCTGCCAAGTAAAAAATGGTGAGGAAAAAAAGTGATAAATACTGAAATCACTAAAACAGTTAAAACTGTATAGTTGAGAAACTTGCAAATAAGCGACTGGTTAAAACCCTCCGCTCTCACAAATTTATTTTACAAAAAAATAATATCACATACACACGCTCAAAAGGCAGAGGAAAACCACATATTCCTAATCTAAATCCTGGTATAATATATATATATATATATTATATATATATATTATATATATATATATATATATATATATATAAATATATATATATATATATATTAATATAATATATATTATTATATATATCTATATATATAATATATATATATACTTATATATAATTCATTCCCATTCCAGAAGGTTCCGGAATCGATATTCCGGGGGCTGGTGCCCACAACCTCTCTTCTTCTAAAACGCTTTGAAAGTGGGAATAACTCCTTTCTTTAAAGAGGGCTTTCCACGAATTGTCCTTTTTCCTAACAAACTCTCATCTTTTTTCACCTCCTGTTCAGGACACTGACCCTTGATTTAAACGTTATGGGTTCGGCTCTTTTTATGAAAACACAAAGTATCATCCCTATAATTTTTCCACATTTCCTTTTTAATTCTACCACTATTCCTATACAACCATTTATTGAAGCCCCAATGTGTTCTTTTTTGGGACCCATAAGCAGTTGATTTTTGGCCGAAATATAACTAATGTTTATTTGTGGCTCCCACTAATGGATCTCTATAATCAATGGCATTTTCTCCTTGTAAAATTTATATATAATATAATATATATATATACGTTATATATATATATATATAATATATTATATATTATATATATATAATAATATATAATAATATATATATATTATATATTATTATAGTTGTTCAATTATTTCTAAAGCTAGAGCAAAAATTATTCTATCTTTAGACATGAATAAAGGCCGAAGACGAATAGCGACTATTTTTAACAACGACAAAATCTTACAAACGGACATGAAAAAACCATTTCAAACGGTCCCTTGGCATGAATACTGAAGTCCCAATCAAAGAAAGAAGGAATTTGATTCCAGGTAAGATAAATCTGTATTTTACAAGCAAAAAAGGTTTGGAAAAGATAACAAAGCTTAATGAATATAGGAAAACTTGTTCTTTCTGCAGGCTCTTTTGTGTTAAGATCCTTAAAGGGATTTTTCATTGAAATGCCCTTCAACCCAGAAGAGTGGGTCTTAACTGAAGCAAACTTACAGTTAATGAAACTAAATTTAGTAGGAATTCTGCAATTGGCCCTCTATAGGGATTTAATTAAAAGATCAAAATGGAAACCAGTGGTCACTCTGCCAAAGCATTATGGCTTGGTTTCAGACGAGCTTTTCAATTTTCATCCCTTCAAGCAAAAGCTTCTCAGTAAAAGTAAGGTAATTATGTTTATAATGTGTTAATTCCAGAATGTGAGGCAAGTTCTTAGAATATAAACTTACCTTGAATTTACTCTATTCTTTATTTTACCAGTCTTTGAAGTTAAAAACTCTTAAGAAGTTTTTCAAGAGAATTTTAAATGGAATTAACAATGAAGCCTTTTATTTGGAAATATTATCCAAAATTCAAAGCAGAGAATCCTTAAAACTTCTCATGGAATTCTTCCACTTTCAACAAAGATCTAATGAGAAGTTTTTGCTGCAGCGTCACCAATACGCGAAGCCAAATAAATACACTTCCTTCTTTTCGCGACTCATTCAGACCAATTCGGTAAAAGGTTCAAATGAAATAGAAGAAAATGAACTCGAAAAAGGTAACAAGGAATTCAATAATGAGGAAAACGACTATAACTCATATTACGTTGAGGATAGAAATAATTTTACGAATCAGTTTCAAGATTATTTGAATAACGACAAACAAACTTCGCCGGTTACCCCAATAATGGAAGACAACGACATTCCGAATCATACGCTTAACCCCAACACATCTGAAATAATAAATAATTTTATGGAGGCTTGGAAAATGTTCAAAGAAACGAACTTCACCAATGGCAACTGGAGCCCCAATGGTAACAACACTTCTGGAAACGATACAAAAGATGAGCAGTCATTTCTTGATTCGAATGAGTATAAAATCTACCTGGAAAGATGCCCAGGTAAGTTACAGAAAAAAAAAGCAAACCAAACAAATAATTTCAATTACAGGAATTTACAGATTGAATTATATTCAATTCCTTTTCTACTTTTCATCTCTCTGTTTTGGCAAATATTTGTTCCTGTCTTCGGGAAATCCAACCCCAGAAATGGCCATCGGTCGAAGATCTCTATAGCGCCATTCAGTAAAAAACATATATATATATATAATATAATATAATATATAATATATTTATTATGATAATATATATTATATATATATATGATTAATATATATTATATTTATATATATTATATATATATAATAATAATATAATATATGTATATATATATGTATTTATATATAATATTATTATATATATATTTATATATAATATATATATATATACTATATATAATATATATATATATATATATATAATTTATATAATATATATATATATATTATATATATATATATATATATTGATGTTTTATGATAATATATATTTTAACATAGAATATTATATACATGTTAAATATGGCACATATAAATATGGCATGCCTTTATATATATAATATATATACTAGTATATTATATATATATATATATAATATATATATATTATAATATATATTAATATATATATATATATTATATATATATTATATTATTATATAATATAATATTAGGTGGCCTTTTATTTCCACAAAGTTTGAATATTTTTGCACTCCCCCATCAGTTTTTGGTTTCAATTTGGAGGAAATACCAATCTGTGTAAAATTTCAATCAATTGGATAAATAGGACGGGGTGCCCCTGGGGGATTTTGAAGTCGAAAGAATAAAAATGTCACAGGAAAAAAAAAAATGATTATTCTTTTTTATCCATCGATAATAATAAACTCTTGCCGCAGAAATAATTGCTCCAAAGTTGTCAGATCAATTTAACCATGGACAACTGGCAAAAAGCATATATATCAATCTGCCATTTTTTTTCTCGTACGGACTACACTTTCCCGAGATAAATTATAAAAATCGCTTTTTCTATACTAAAATAAGTTGGTGGTTGAGCTAATGTCCTTTTTTATTTTTTTTATTATTACCCCTAGGTTAGGAAAACTTGCCCCTTCTAACAACACCTGAAGAATATACTGTTTCTGTTGCTCTTTTTTCGTAAGTAATTAAATTATAATCTTCCCACCATAGCTTGAACCTCTTGCCTGCCCAAAATCAATTTTGGCCCCGATTTTTCAATTTAATAATGGTTAATTTCAACCTTTTAACCAAAAACTTTATTTTAATTTTCACGTCAATGGATCGTCTTAGGAAGTTCATCATTTCCCGTGTCCAAATCTTTTCGTCATAAAATGTATTTACTATGTTTACGAAAGTGTGTTAATTTTTTTTTGGGGGGAATTTTTTTTCTTTTTCCCGATTTCTAATTGTATTTTTCCTTTTAAAAAAACATTCTGGGACTCGCAAATTCAAAGCATTTAACCATTTTCAACTTTTAATTCATAGCATGACAGAATGTGAACGTGGAAAGTAACGCCACAACTTCAGGGCTGAAATACCATAATGATCCTTAGTTTTTGTGAAGAGCACACGAAGAGTTTCGCGAATCGATAGCTCTGGTATCAAAAAAGCATCGAAAGACCTTGAAAGCCAGATACGTGCTTTTGTAGCAGAGGGTGCAACAAAACCATGCCTTCGCATACACGTTGACCAGAAAAATACAAATATTCATATCCACGCTTCTTCATCTTGGGGTGATAGTAGCATAAACTCAGCTACGAACAGAAAGATTTCAAAGCAAGTAATTGTCCTTTTCCATCCGCCTTCGCATGATGGAATGACCACCTTTAAACAACGAAAGATATTCACGAAGATTGGTGCTTCGGGCGCAAGGAAAATTGGCTGTTATTCTAGAAAATTCCTAAAATCCTCTCTTAGGTTGCTTTTCTTCAAAGTAATATCTTAACAAGCCAAGAAATTTCAAGGACACAGGCCCTTGATCAAGATGTCCTTGAACCTTTTTCCGCTATATCAGTCCCCCCCTGGTAGGACATTTTTGAACATTGATTCCAGACTCAGGCGTTTTAAAAAAAATCTTTTATAAAGGGTTAATAACCAGTCCCGGACCTTCTAATGTTACTGTTCTTTTCCTAAGAATGACTTTTTCATATTTGTTGATGTTTAAAAAGGTAAATTTGGATCCTTTTCTAAATATAATTTCTATCAAAAATGCTTCCCTCTACCTCTCCAGTATTCGTTGGATGTCCGTACGCTCGTAACCGAAAACCCAATTGCCTGTTTAACATATTTTCTAGAGACCCATTCAGCAGAGTTCATAAACAACAATATGGCCTTGCTCTCTGTTTTTTTTCACAATTCCCACAGATTGTTAACAACACAGGCCACTCCCCAAAGAATTGTACAGCATTTGTCTGTTCGAAATAATCCCACAGGAAAGTGAAATAATGCCTGTCCTTCTTTTTGCCCTGTGTAACGCTTGGTATATTTTTAAACCATCCCAATCAGCAACAAGCAGCTTCCCAATTTTGATGTTCCCCTTTGAAGTTGTTCCTCTATATTTTCAGTTACCCCTTTTCCTTCGGCGTTTTCCGCCTAAAAATTGAAAAATGATTGACCCCTATTGATACAATGGTCCATCGAACTATTATGGATGCCAAATGGCCTTGGTGGTAAGCATCAGGAATATGGAAAACTGGCTTCCTCTATCACAGTATTTAACCATATATCTTAAAAATTAATTGAAAAGATATGCAGAAGCCCAGCTCTTAGTGTCCATAGTTTTAACGACCGGGGCGTCCCTCCGTCTTCCCTTTTGTGGCTCTCGTGATATTTTTCCATATCTTGTGGAAGAGGGATATTTTAGCACATATTATCAGTGAAATTTTGCTCCAGCGCACTGGTTACTTGCTTGAGGATGACGATGATATCAGTTCGGCAGTTTGCTCTGCTAAAAAGGAAAGGAATTCAGTGATACGAGTTCAGATAAAAATGCAAAATGCATCAGTAATGAGTTATTGGATTTTTTTTTATATAATACCTTACTTACATAATAGTTCATGCTCACTATCACTTCACTCTTTTCTAATCAAAGCTATCTCCCCTCGTTCCCCGGCTCTTCTTTCTCTTTCAAGCTCCTCGTAATCATTTCTGTGCATAAATCCCGTCTGTCGTTTTAACCTTTGATAAATCAAAAGCTGCTTATCCTCTTCAAAGCGTTTCCATATGCAATGTTAAACAATTCCTTGACTTTCATTTCAAAA